>PVJH01012801.1:0-63076 GCA_004026705.1 Nesogale talazaci
GTATGATGAAACCTGGGCCCAAGCAAAAGCACACGATGAGTGCTTATTTGATTGAATGAGATGACTTTTTTTTTTTTTTAGGCATCACTGCCCTCCAGTGGTGGGAGTAGGAGGCCCAGCCTTTGCTCCTGTAAGATGGAAATGACCTCCAACCCAGTGGACCGCAGTCCCGCGCACAACCACTACGCCACCAGGGCTCAGCCCGAGATGACTTTGTTTTTAAGCAGACATATACACAAGGGGGCTACTCAGTTTGTGGAAAAATGGAATTAAAAGCGTGGAAACATTTCCATGAACTTTTTGAAGCTCCCCTGTATACAGCCTGTATACAGCCATATGTGTTGTAGAGTCAGATGATGAAAACTTGTAATCAAATACTGGAAACCAAGCATGGATCCAAAATATTACAATTTAGAAAAACATACAGGATTTTGTTCTTGCGAAATAGTACATCAATACATCCTATCACCAGGACTGTGAGAAGCCAAAAATTAAAGGAAAACTACATGTTGATTCTATTAGATTTTATTATAATTCTGATTTTGAAGAGGCTGAACTCACACAAAACAGATGCATGCACTCAGTTAACCAACATGGTAAATATTCTGCCCTGGTCATTTAGAATAGGAATTTGCTGGCAACATGGTCAAACATGTTAGCAGCTAATTATGGTTCATAAACTTACCGTGATATCCTGTACACATTTGTAAAGGTAGAAGGTAAGCTCTTCACAAGGTTAAAATAGGGCATCTATAAAATAAAATGACCCAGAGATTCATTAGAAAAATATGTCTGAATGCTGCGTGTCACATTGCCATGATAATAAGTCACCCCTCCCCCAGCCCCGATTCACAGTGATTATACTCTTTCATCTTTTATTTGCTCACTATAGGCAGATTGTAAATGCCAGAAAAAGCATAGTTTAAAAAAACAAACGCAAAACTACTTTTCTTTCCACAATTAGAAAAGCAGTACCTGTCACCACAGGAAATATAGATATGGAAAAAAAGTAGGAAATAAAAACATCTATAATGTATTTCTTCTCCCATAGAGTTGGTTTTCATATTCATATCTGTCCTTTCAGATGTAAAAAAAATAGTTTCCACTTTATTTTCATTTAAGTAAGACAGGTCACAGATTAGTATTGTTTGCATTTTAAAAAATTATTCAGTTGGTTTAAAGAATGATCACACACCGAAGATAAGCTCAGTCAGTAAACAGATTTCAATGCTAAATAATTCACGTTCGTATGATTATTTAAAATCACTGTTCCTAAAATATCCTTGGAAATACTTCTACAGAAGTAACAACAACAAAAAAAACCTCAGCAGCACATTTTGACATTAGTGAGTGAAAGAACAGGTAATTCTAAAAGATTCATAGATGATGATGACAAATATTAAGTCCAAAAGTAGTGCACCAGGATGGCATCAAGTGAAGGCCTTGATCTGGGAAGTTTTCTCAATATACAATTTTATATAAAACTCTACCTTATGCACATGAATGCCCATGAATTTGTTTCTCTAGTCCACTCAGGCTAACACATTTTGATTTTTTCTTACGAATTTCCTTATTATCTGGATCCTTTTTGATATATGGTCATAGTGTTTTTGACTATGGTATTGTACAATCAAGTGACTATGACTCATATCAGTTTGACACTGCTTCCAAAATAAAACGGGGAGAGGGAGATGTGAGGGTAAAGCTTTTTGCTCCTTAGGCACATGGGACAGGACCCCCGTCTTCCATGGCTCATGGACTGTGGGACAGTGCTGATGGCTGACGAAGCCATGGCTGGCCTGACTCTCTGCCTGGGATGAAATGGATACTTTGGAACTCATGTTTCCTGACAAGGCTGCAGATGCAAGTCCACAAACTTACCAGTTACTACATATTCCCAAGTTTTCCTCCCCATCTCGTCTGTATCCTCAAATAATTGCAAACAGTCCCTTTGTGTAAGCCTGTCGCGTACTATGGGCTGTATGCAGGGAATGTAATCCCATCTATCTTGAATTAAGTACCAGGCCCTGGAATGTCTCTATTGCAGGGACCCCGGTGCCTCCACATTGTCTCTCCCTTGAGTATAGTTTTCTCCTTGTAGATCACACTCTCAAACCGGTTTGATTTGTAAGATAGGAACCAATTCTGTATTATCTTACAGGTGCCTTCCTGGTAATGAAGAACTGTTGTACTGTAGCCTATAGCCCATGATAAAAAGGTGAGTATCTGCATTTGCAGTCCATCTGGACTGTTCTTGGGAGAGAGACAAGGCTTCTCTACTCCCATAAAGAGTTAGTCTCAGAGACCAACTGAGGGGCACCAGACCCTGTGGGGTTTCAAGGTTCACTGACCATTTTCCCTTGAACAGGAAGGTCTCCTATCACTGCTGTTCAGTAATAGCTTAAAGAAGCCAACACATAGATCTGCTGCAGGGTGTGTACAAACTGTAAGGCACTGCATATACAAACAATCCTGAGATACTGAAGAAGAAAAATCTCATTAAAGGAAATAATCATTTGTGATTTTAAAGGCTAAAGATCTTTGAGATATAATTAGTAGTAAGTAAAAACAAAGAAACTACAGACATAATCGCTTACCTTCCTCCTTGGAGGGTTAAATAAAAGATGTCTTTGGTATACTTTGTATATTCTTAATAATGTGAAAAGGATATTTTGTAATTTCTAGATTTTACTTTTTTCAATCGTATCCCATCAGTTCCTTTTCGATGGATAGGCTGACAAAAACCACCATGGACCGCCAAAAGAATAAACAAATCTGCCTTGGGAGAACGCTCCTTAGAGGCAAGGATGGCGAGACTTCGTCTCACGTATCTGAACATGTTGCCATGAGAGACCTGTCCCTGGAGAGGAACATTATGCTTGGGAAAGTAGAGGAGCAGCAAGAACGAGGTAGACCCTCCACACAAGGGATTGGCACAGCGTTGTACCAGACGGGGCAGTGTTTCACGCTGCTGCACAGGTCACCATGAGTCAGAATTGACTGGGGGCACCTAACAACATCAACACAGAAAAGAGACTGGCACTAAGAGCAGCATACAGAACTTTGCTATTTGGTGATGAAATCGAATCGGATGGAGTCCTAGGAAAGTGCATGTGCCTAAACCCCCAACAAACCCCAAATAAACTCATGTCTAATGTATCCGGTGGTCACACAGAGTTCATACCGCTACCAAATCTGTCAGGTACTTTAAATAACAGTGGATTTGAACAACAATAAAAAGAGTTATCTACAGAAGATAGGCAGGATGAACAATTATGAGGAGAAAAGGGACCAGTGGTTGGGGTGGAGGTGCTTGGGAGGAGGGGGCAGGGCGGGGGAGTGGGGAGCCAACAAACTCAGTGATAAAGGAACAGCAAGAAATCTAAAATTGATGGGAGGTTGTATAATGCCGGGTGTGGTTTGATCAAGAGCAATGTATCCAAGAGGAAATACTGAGAGCCAAATGGAGGGCGAACAGGATAGTGGGACAGGAGGAAGATGAAATAGAGGAGAGAAATAGGCAAATGCTATTTATAGAGCTATAGCTATGGGCATGTATATATGTAAATATATTAACTTACAGTGAAAGGGATAGAGGGCAATTTACTTATATTTATAAATTAATTATTAAGATAGCAGACAGATTTGGGGCCTCTACTCAAGAACTCCCTTCACACACGAACACTTTGTTCTGATAACTTGGCATTCTTTGAGACTCACTTTCTCTACATGATTGCTGAAGACAAAAATGGGTGACTAAGCAAATGTGGTGAAAAAAGTGAATGGTGCCTGGCTATCAAAAGACATCGCACCTGGGGTCTCACAGGGTTGAAGCTGAACAAGCAGCCATCTAGCAGGGAAGCAAATGAGCCCACATGGAAGAAGCACACCAGCCTGTGTGATCATCAAAAGAAACAAAACAAACACTTAAATTGATGAACAGGGGGATTGGAGTGGGGACCCAAAGCCCACCTGTAGATAACTGAATATCCCCTCACAGAAGTTATAAAGAAGGAATGCATCAACCAAGGTGTAGTACAGCACCGAGAATCACACATCATTCTTCTAGTTCCTGCAGGGTTCCCTCCCCCCCCCACTACCATGACCCAGTTCTACCTTACAAATCTGGCTAGATTGAGAACACGCATTGGGACAGATAAGAACTCTTGACACATGGAATTCAGGAGACAGATAGTCCCCTCAGGAAAAGTAGTGGGAGTAGTGATATCATGAAGGTAGGGGGATGGTTGGGGAGAGGGAAGGGGGAGAAAAAGGGAACCCATCACAAGGTTGGATACACAGTCCTGTTTCCTCTCCCCCACCCCCACCCCCCCCGCCGCCCCCTCACAGGGGACAAATAACAGAAATGTGGGTGAAGGGAGACAATGGAAAGCGTAAGACAAGAAATAATAACAATATATAATTGATCAAGAATTCAAGAGGGCGGGGGAAAAGAGGTTATCCCAAGGGCCCAAGTAAAATATGTTTTGGAACTAATGATGGCAACATATGTACAAATATGCTTGATAATTTGATGTATTGGAATGTCATAGGAGCTGTAAAGGCCCCAATAAATGAGTTTAAAAAACAAGTTACTCTCTCTGAAATCAACAGGGACAGTTCTAACCAGTCCTTACAAGGTCACCAAAAGTTGGAATCATTCGGTGACAGTAAAGTTGTTTTTTCGTTTTCGTTTAGATCATTCCAGGGCCCTATACGGGATGTTATCATCTACATAGCTAGGGCAATGCTTTCTACAGTGGTTACAGGCACTCAGCAGAGCAAGAGAGTATTAAACAGGAGTTGTGGGAAATAAATCTGTAGTACTTGGGATGTGTCAGGAGACCTGGTGGTAGAGTAGTTATGTGTGGCACCACTAATCAAAAGGTCAGCAGTTCTAAACCACCAGGCACCCCGCGGGAGAAAAATGAGGCGATGACTGAAATCCACAGGGGGCAGTTCTACCCTGTTCTGTAAGACCGCCATGAATTGGCATCAACTCAGTGGCAGTGGGTTTGCGTTTCGTTTTTTTTTTTTTTTTTGGATGTACCGTGATCAGCAAAAAAGATGGCCATATTTCAAAAAACCTGTGACCATCACCGCCCAACTCGCCTCCCCAAATGCTGGGTCAGAATCAAAAGGGTAGTGTGGACAACGGATCTGGCACCATCAAAGATGCACAATCTTGTCCTATGACAAGATTGGTTACACTCTCACCGGAAAAGTCAGGGTGGGCTGAGCTGGAAAGCCAGCGATGGTGGTGGTGTTGTTCCCCTTCATCCCCGAGGAATAGACTAAAAGGCCCCGAGAGGCTTGAAGTAACCAAAACACAGCATGTCGGACACAGACCTGAGATGGCTACCTGGACTAATTTATCATGAAAACAGCACGGGCATGCAAATCAGTACATTTAGGGTGGGTTTGTCATTAAGATCTCTCTGTGTGGTCACCATGGCAGACAAGGAAACCATCAATATGTATTCCTGTGCCTGAGTAAGAGGCTGCATCATGTGCATGCCATCAAGAGAAGGAGCGCTGAAGGAAAGAAAGGGTCCAGAGGCATCAGATGGACATGGACATGTCCATCACCTCCTGGACAGGGCTGAAGTGGGTCCGAGTCGAGCCTACCTTTCTCTGACATGCTTCACATCCTTTCTTCTCCCTACAATCTTTCTTCCGGGATGTTTCACATTCGAAACAGGCCTGGCAGTGTTGTGTCAACCTTCGTCAAGCAAGTCTCATCAGTGCCATTTTGACAATAGCCCGGGCAAAGTACATGTCACAACTTGATAAGCCTTGCCATATGCCACACCTTTTCAATATGCTATTGCATGTGCACAGTGTAAGCATAACCTTCACCTGCTTTGGAAAACCAGAAAAATATATGGAACTCACTCTAAAGTAACTCCTTTTATTGCGGTGAAGCCGGAACTAAAACTCACGACACCCTCAAGGATAGCTAGGCTGTCGAGTAATCAGCCGCCACCCTCCCTCCGAATGTCTGCTTTAAATGACACACACCAACTTTGGTACAAAGTAGACGTGTGTGTGAGACGTCTACGTGTAAATGTTCATATTATGTGCTATCAGTTCATATATGTGCAAGTTTATACACAATATACACATACACAATATACACAATATATACTTAATATATACACAATATATACTTAAGCATGAATTTGTGATCAGTGAATGGCTGCAGATTAGATCTTAGTATTAAGTCATTCTTAGTCTCACTAGGCTGCCTTTAAAGAAATAGGTAAAAGGCCTCATATTTGTGCCCTGGGAGAAAAAATGAGTTTCAGGTCAGCGCTGACATCAAATCCTTAACAAAACATACCTTCCCAAGTCATTGAAGCGTTGCCACAAGTTTATGGGAATGGCTGCCCTCCATAATACAAGTGTTCAGATGAATGAAGCATTTTACGGGAGACTGGGCAGACTTCAAGGGCACTTATGGCAGTGGGTTAGGATTGGGCTGCTAATCACAGGGCTAGAAGTTCACCAAGGGGAGGCTCTCTACTCACTTAAAGAGTTACACTCTGGGAAATCTCAGGGGGCACGTCTCTCTACCCTTTCTGATAGGGTCACTCTGAGTCAGAAGTGGTGCCTCCACGGTGATGTTTTTTGATTTTGAGGAGGGTGGGACGACCTCAAAGATGAAATCAAGGCACAAAGGCAGCTCTGAAGATCACGGTGACAGTTTTTGGAATTCCAATGTGGTAATCTTGACCCAAGCCATAGGCATCTAGTATATTATCTGGGGCAATGATTTTAAGAAGACTGAAAACTGTATTGGTGAAGAAAAGGCCAGGAAAAATGTCCTGGGGAGTATCCTCCCCCCTCCTCCACTTTCCCAGCACAATTCACTAGCTTGTTCTTCAAGGGTAGCAAGGGCTGTCCTACGAGAAGTTCTTTGGGAAGTCTTCTCTCCCCGCCCCCCTCCATACCCTACAGTCCTGATTTTGCCTCTTTAGACTTCTTTTTCGTTTCTCCAAACTCAAAGAACCCTATCAAAGGAAGATGGTGTGGGTGCTTTGGGAATGCCAAAATTGCTGTTCTGATATGGTAAAAATCAGTGTATAGAATTATTTGATGAAGGGTTAAACAGAAACACTGTGGTCAGATGCCCATAGGCCTAAAGTCAGATGATGTGTGGAGGCACAAAAGCTAGACATTTTGACACCTTCATTTAATAAAAGTTCCTCATGATTTTGCAGTAATATTTCTAGATGTAGATGGGGGTAGAATCCTCCCATTTCAAAACAGTAGATGGCGTTTGACAGGTACATGAACGTGTGCAGTGCATCACATTGGATGACAATAAAGGCATCTTGAATTCAAATAAACCCCAAACCAACAAGAATACAAGAGGAAGATCAACGCCAATACAACTAAGGAGCCTTTTATGCAGATTTTGTGCAGTCATCTTCATCAGATGGGCATACCCCATGGCACACCGAGAATCCATCACTACAAAGAACAGAACTGCTAACATCATTTTTCATTTTTCAAAACGAGGGTCCACTCACAGGTGCTACATTGTGGGCTGAAATGGGAGATTGTATCCAGAGTGTGGAAAGCGGTGGAAGAGAGAGATCAAGGTTTTTGCTGAGATTCCAATTTGGCATCACTCCAATGAAAGATAACTCCAAGAGTTGGTTTGTCTCCCCGACTTCCTCCTTTTCTCTTTCTAACTTTTCTCTTTCTAACCCCCGGAATCAGGTATGCCCTGCTCGTTCTGTCTCTTAAGCACGGGCTGACCCAGTAAAACCTCGCCCACCTTGAGTCCTGGTCCTCCCCACAAGACCTTTTGTAGACCGTTCCCATTTAATTCTCTGTACTTTTGACCTCTCAGAACAGCGGTCCCCCCCGCCCCCCCCTCACTCCCCCTAATGCTCCAGGTAAGTTCCATCCTCTGCAGCCCGCTGTCACTGCCGACACAAACTTTACCTTTGTCCCGACTCCAAGGGGACACACGGAACGCGCCGGGGTCGCTCTTGAACTCTGCTCCTCACGGCTTCCTTTTTGAAACCCCGAGGGCTCCCACTTGGCCGCAGGACACTGCTCTGCACCTCCACGTGGGAGGCAAACGCTTCGCGGCGACCCCACCCGGTGCTGTCCCCCGGCGCGGTGCGACCGCATCCCGGGCGCCCAGCGCCCCCCGCGTCCCAGCTCGGGTCGGCTCGGCGGCACGAGGCTCACGAGCCCGGTCCCCTCCGGGGGCTCCCGCGCGACCCCCAGACCCGGTGGCGCCCGCTCGCCGGCTCCCATTCATTCGGCGCCGCCGCTGTCATTGGCGCCGTGACCTCTGCGCCCCGGCCTCGCCGCGCGCGCTACCGGCCTCACCTGCGTGCGGGCGCCCGCCGGGGGGCGCGCCCGGGACGACCCCGCGCGGCGCGGGCCGCCGGAGCCCGGGCCCCGCGCGGCGGGCCTCCAAGAGCCGCAGCGCCGCCACCGCCACCAGCACGAGGACATGGTTCGAGTCTGAAAGTCGCGGCAGCGGCGGCGGCGGCTCCGCCTCTGGCCCCGGCGGCCCTCCTCCCGGGACCCGGAATCGGAAACCCGGCACCGGAGGCGCTTCCGCCCCACCCGGCTCGTGTCCCTCCGGGCCGGCACCCCCCTCCCCCGTCCCCAAGCCCGTCTAACGGAACGTCGGGCGCCCGCTGGGCCCCGGAGCCAGCGGGGCGGTGACGGCGGGGAACTCGCCCCCGGAAGCCGCGCTGCAGCTCGGAGGGTGCCGAGCCATGAAAGCGGAGCCCCACCTTTGGGAGTCCGTCCCCGACGCCCGGTGGGTCTGCCGCTCCTGGCCGAAGAATGACCCGCAGAACCGGGTTTCCGCTCTGCCGCTTCCTCCCGAGGCTACGCTTTCTTTATCTCTTTCTCGGGGGTGTAGCCGACCGCGCCGTGACCGGCCGCCTGGTGCAATCGGCCCTTGATGAAAGTGTCACCTTTATGCAACCTGCCGCTAACGAGTCGAACCGGGGTGGGGGTCACTGTGAAAAGAACGCCAAGTTAGCCTCCGCTTTGGATTTTTGGACTCTGGCCCCTGAAAACATGCTAGGTATCGTGCGTGGGAATTTGGTGACCTTGCTCTCACCTGCGGGTGGGAGACGCCCTGTTGAGTGTAGTGTACTGGGTGACGTGTGTGTGTGTGTGTGTGTGTGTGTGTGAGACATTTTTACTCTTCAGTCATCTTTAACCTACTTGTCGCCAACCCGAGCGCTCCTGGAGAATAAACGGGAATGGCAGACCATTTGAGTTAGAAGGACCTTTTATTGACAGAGCTACCCTTGTGACAATTATGATGCCCCCACCCCCACGCCATCACTGCCCTGGTGGGAGTAGGAAGCCCGACCTTGCTCCAGGAGAGCTGCGGCTGCATTTGAACCGTGAACCCTGTGGGCCACAGTCCGGCACACAACCAGGACCCAGCTTTAGGGGCCTGCAGGTATAACAGAACTCTCTGATATGATTAAACGTTCAACACAGAGAGTCACAGGGAGACAGGGTGAGGTGAGCATTTGGAAATAGAAATAAAAGACCCCAAGAAAATTCACTCACCTGAGAAAAATAGACTTTTTTGGGGGGGAGGGGGGCATCACTGCTCTCAGGCGGTGGGAGTAGGAGGCCCGGCCCCACTGCTGGAATTGAACCTCCGTCCCAGTGGACCGCAGTCCCGCGCACAACCACTATGCCACTGGGGCTCCGCCCAGAAAAATAGACTATTTTTACAGCAATAGACAACTGCAATTCTGTATGCTCTCTAGTTCGTCTGGAACAGCTTGTTTTGTATACAAGGGGCCTTCTAGCTGAGCACATTATTGGAATGTATTATATTTTAAATAGTTTTATTTTAAAAGACTATAATTTATTAAAAGAACACCAACTTTAATGGGTGGTTAAGACTAACCTTGAAGCCCTATGGGGAGTCTCTTGATAGCAGTAGGTTTTTGTTTGTTTTGACTCATTCTCATCCTAAGTAAAAAATAAAAACTTACATCACGCCCACTGCCCTCTAGATGATTCTGACTCATAACAACACTGTAAGATCCTACAGGACACAGGAGAAGTGGACCCTGGGTGGCCACGGCTGGAACTCATCACAATTGGAGGCTACCTCATCTTCCTGAGGAGTGGACGGTGGGTGTGAATGGCAGCTGTTCTGATTAGCGGACCCTTGCTTAACCCACTGTGCCACCAGGTGCCCAGAGCGAGTCCGGAAGTTAAATATATCGTTTAAATTGTGAACTTAGCTACCAAAGAACAAACTGCCTGGACATGCCTGGGCTGTCACCAACTTGCACTCGCACGAATGAAGATCACCTCTGATGCAGAAGCAAGCCAATAGGACAGTGAGCTAACCTAGAGAGTTCCAACACTGTTGTCTTGAGAAAGGCAGATGACCAGCTTTTTTCTAGCACCCCGAAATGATTCCAACTACCATACTTGGTGATTAACATGGTGTGAGTATGTAGTTGAAAGCGAAAAAATTTTTTTCCACCTTCAGTTCACTTTAGTCTTTCCAAAGGATTCTTTCTCCACTTGGCTCTGCCAGGACCTCCCCCCCTCCCAGCAGCCCCCTCAGCTGGCAGCCGTGTGGGGACAGACACAGGGTCATCTTCAGTCCACATCTGCTGAACTCTGCCTGTGTTGCACGTGCCGCTCCCACTGCAGTTTCTGTGCCTCTCAGTGGGATGTGCTCCTGGCATGGAGTGGGGGCTGCAGTCTGCATCGTGGTTTGTGGCAGGATCTTGGCAGAATGGTGGCGGTCAGTCAGTGACTGTGGCCAGTGTCCACGAGAAGGACATCACCTGCCTTCATGCATTAAATTAACCAGCCGGTAGGAGTGCACTGTCATCCAGCTGTCAGGATTTTGTCACTGCAAAATGACTTCACGGGCAGCCTCCCCCCTCCCCCTTCAGGTCCCACAGTTCTGGGAGGACTGTGGGACTAGCAGTCAATCAGGTGGTTCACGTCAGACCCCTGAGCCTAGACATGATACAGGCCCTCTTGTCTCTGCTCTCTAATAACACAGCAGTGGCACGGCAGCCACATTGCAACGCCTCTAGGGACATGAAAAGGAAACATTTTATAATTTGTCACTTCAGTGTTCGAAGGATGACTACACTTAAAAAAAAACAAACATCCTTTTTAGGGTTAGGGTTAGGGTTAAAAGAAAAATTAAATTTTGTTAGGGGCTCATACAGCTCTTTTTTTTTTTTTAGGCATCATTGCCCTCAGGTGGTGGGAGTAGGAGGCCCAGCCTTTGCTTCTGGGAGCTGGAATTGAACCTCCATCCCAGTGGGCCGCAGTCCCGCGCACAACCATTACGCCACCGGGGCTCAGCCCCATACAGCTCTTTTTTAATCTTAGAAGCAATACCATTTATTTCATATTTGACAATGTAAGAATTGAAGGAAAATATACTCATGAAAAAATTCATATGAAATGTATGAGTTTATACATTGTTTACCCTAAATGACAAATCATTTTAAGTATAGTTTAGGAAAATAAACATCATAATCCATACATCAATTGTATCAAGCATATTTGTACATATGTTGCCATCATGTAAGAGCCCCCAATAGAATTCTATTTTAATTTAAGAAAAGGAAAGAAACATCTATCTCTATTGAAATATGTGCAAATATGAACCTTATAGTTGCACAATCATGTTTAAATTATTTAGTTTTTTAACTATTGCTATTAAATACTTTTATTGGGAGCTCTTACATCTTATCACCATCCATCAATCCATCCATCCATCTATCCACTATATCAAGTCCATTTGTACATTTGTTGCCCTCATCGTTCTCAAAACATTTGCTTTCTACTTGAGTCCTTGGTATCAGATCTTCATTTCCCCCTTCCTACTCCCCCCTCCTTCATAAGCCGTTGATAATTTATAAATTATTATTTTGTCATATTGTACGCTGTTCACTGAGGTTGGCTACACTTTAGTTATTTTCTGGCCATACTGGTTATAATGATCAAAACCTGTTATCCACAGTAGCATGTTTTATAGCTAAAGGGAGATACGTATGATACTTTATATGTTACCATGTCCTAGTTCACAGTACTTCACAAAGCATTTCATCATGATATTGTTAGTTAATACACCTTCATCTAATTGTTATTGTGTAACTGCTTAGGAAGACAAATTAAAATTAGAGAATGGTATTTAAAAATCTTAGTGACCCCACAGGTCTCAGATTATTAGAGGGTCACTAAGAGTCGCAATGGACTCCACAGCAAGTATTTAAAATAAGGAGCCTACCAGAGAGCAGTGATGTCCCCCCCCCCCAAAAAAAAGAGCCTTAATGATGCAGTGGGTTATGCTTTGGGCTGCCAACCACACAGTAAGCAGTTCAAATCTGCTAGCTACTCCGAGGGAGAAAGATGAGGCCTTGTGCTTCAGTAAATATTGACAACCTCATATACCAAAAAGGGGAGCTGTACTCTGCCTTATAGGGTTGCAGTGACTCAGAATGGAGTCAATGGCAGTGAAAGTTACTGGGTATTTAGGATATAAATAGATGTTTTGAGAAATTAAATGATTTTCAATGTTTTCCCCCTCCCCTTTTACAACTTTAGTAAAGTATATATGCTTTAATGCATGAGTTTTGGAAAAAATACTCTGTTTTTACTTTTTCTTTTTCTTTTACTCTGTCTTTTCTAAGTCAATTTTTAAACTCCTACCCTAGTAGGCAGGTATATTGTGGAGTCTTTGGTGCGATCTCCAGTGGTTTGTATACTGGAGTTTCTTATGTATCTATGTTTCCTTCTTTTAAGGTGCCCTTTCTGAAAGGTAAGATGCAGTTAGTTAAGTGCCTAGTACTGTGTGTTTTGGGAGGGAAAGAGGAGGCTTTCTACTCTTTTTTTGAATCCTATTTTGGGGGCTCATACAACTCTTATCACAGTCCGTATATAAGTCCATTGTGTGTCAGTACATCTGTGCATCTGTTGCCCTCATCATTCTCATAACATTTTCTTTCTATTTAAGCCCTTGGCATTGACTCCTCATTTTTCCTTCCTCCCTACTCCCCAGTTCCTCATAAACCCTTGATAATTTATAAATTATTCTTACTTTGTCATATCTTATACTGTCAATATCTCCCTTCACCCACTTCCCCATTGTCCATACTCTGGGGAAGAGGTTATATATAGATCCTTATAATCGGTTCTCCCTTTCTACCTCACCTTCACTCCACCCTCCTGGTATCGCCACTCTCCCCACTGGTCCTGAAGGGATTATCTGTCCTGGATTCCTTATGTTTCAGGTTCCTGTCTGTACCAGTGTACATCCTCTGGTCTAGCCGGATATGTAAGGTAGAATTGGGATCATGATAGTGAGAAGGATAAAGCATTGAAGAACTAGAGGAAAGCTGTATGCTTTATCATTGCTATGCTGCACTCTGATTGGTTCATCTCCTCGCTGCAATCCCTCTGAAAGGGGAAGTCCATTACCTACAGATGGACTTTGAATCCCAAACCTGCACTCCCCCTCATTCACAATGGTATGATTTTTTGTTCTTTGATGCCTGATACCTGATCCCTTCGATACCTTGTGGTCACACAGGTTGGTGTGCTTCTTCAACTCTTACAGTTTTTATATATCAGTTGTATTAGCATATTTGTACATATGGTACATCATCACTTTCTAAACATTTGCTTTCTATTTGAGCATTGGTATCAGCTCCTCCTTTTTCCCAACCTCTACCCCCCACACACACTCATGACCATTTGATACATCATAAATTATTATTGTATTCATAGCCTACACCAATTACTGTCTCCCTCCACCCACATTTCTGTTATTCTTCCCTCTGGGGGTGGGAGGTGGTGAAAATCTTTTGAAGGCAGAGTATCTCCACCCCCCCCCCCCACCAAATATCTATCTTAATATTTAAAACTTTCTGTCTTCTATCCTCATATACTATATCATATGAATTTTCCCTAGATACTGTTGCAGATTATTTGCCTTTAAAAAAATAAACTATTAATGAAATAATGGTTTAAATATATTTTCTTGAAGAATGGGAATCGTTTAAAGGAATATTCATGTTATATTGCAATAAATGAGAATTTTAAGAAGAGTATATATTTTTTTCTTGTCAGCGGTGTTGCCAGTTGATCCTGTTAAAGAAAATTATGTTCGTAAAGTGCGCAACTGTGTTTTTTCCATTGCTTTTCCTACTCCTTTCAAATCAAGAGTACGTCTTGTCGCCGTTTCAAAGGTTAGACTTTTTTAAAAAAATTTATTTTTACAGTGCAAATACTACAGACAACCTTTGTGTGAGAAATGCTCAAGTATTTTTTCCAGAGTGAATGTGGTCCTGTTGATAAATGGTAAATATGCACAATTCAGATTCTTGGAAACCGTCACTCTCACAGGTCTTCTTTGGCACTCACACCTGGAATGTAACACTCAGCCTCAGCTCACATTACCAGGAAAAACCACTTTGATGGAAAAAGGAGCAAATGTGTTAAGGTCTCATTGTAGGTAACTTGTAGGCGTGGTTTTTGTTTTGTGTGTGTGTGTGTGTTTATAATAAATGCTCAGAACACATTCTGCATTGTTCTTTTATGATGGAAATGATTTGTGGATTTAAAAAAAAGGACATTCCATTTTGTAGAAAATTCTTTAAAAATACGTGCAAAGGAATATTATGTTACCACGAGTCACAAGAGTGACTCCTGAGTATCTGATAGGACTATTTTTCTAACTGTCAGACAGTCATAGACCTTATAGTATATCTTTTATGAAAAAATAGTGGTAATGCAAATTTGGAAGAAGATTTTTCTTTTAACTTTTTCATGATCCTCTTTGCTTAAACATTATTTAAGAATTACTTATGTTTGTAAGGTCTTTTTTCCCTTCTCCTTCAGGAAGTTCTGGAAGATATTTTGGACCTTGATTTATCTGTCTCACAAACAGATGATTTTATTCAGCTTGCTAGTGGCGAGAAGATCGTGTCTGGATCTGTCCCACTGGCTCACAGATATGGTGGCCATCAGGTAAGCGTAACATCACTTATTTGGTGGAATTTCTCGCTTATGGTATTAAAAAGGTTGTTTTATAGTAATAGCTAACACTAGACTACTGAGGCTTCAGTAAGATGCTGTTAGAGTGAAGTTTCATTATAAATGCTTAGAGATGAATTGGTATTTTTGTTGTTGTTGGCATAAAGGTGGAACCTGCGTGTTCTTTTTAATGGAGCTGAGCAAATAGGGCAGCACAAATAGACATTCTGAATCATTGCTAGAGAATGCAATGCAGACTTAGGCAAGGGAGTTATGCAAAATCAAATATGTAATATGGTAATATAAAAGTTCAGCGGGGCCAATAGCTTAGGATTTTACCAGTGGTGTAGTGGTTACGCACTTGGGCTGTGATCTGCATGTTTGGCAGTTTGACACCAGCAGCAGCTCCCTGAGAGAAAGACGGGGCTTCCTACGTGCATAAAGAGCTGCAGTCTCCGCTGGTAACTGTGGAAATCCAGAGGGCCGCACTGTGCGTCACCATGACTCCAGGCAGTGCGTCTGGTTTGGGCTTAGAGCTGTAGAACTGAGGGGTAGCACTGTTAGAAAGGCAGTTCACAAAGACTCATTGGGAATCTAGGGACTGGAGCCATGAGGGCGCTATTACGCCACCTTCTAGAAATAAAGCAAGTTCGGGGTGTCATGTTTGACTGAAAGAGAGACCAAGAGAGGCAAGATACAGGCAATGAGGGTACAGGATCAGTTGTTGAGTTGATAGTGACATTCCTGAGAGAGTGATTAATATTAGTTTAGTTCTTCTGATTGTTTGGGTAAAACTAGTTTATATGCCTTAATTTTTAGAAGGGCAAGTAGTAAACTATGAAAGTACAAGGATTAAATTAGGAAATAGATAAAAATTCAACATCGTTGATTATATGTAATAATTGTCCTCAACATCAGGCTCCAGATTGTTAATTCTTTTAAGGTTTTATTTTATTTTAAAATTCTTCAAAGTCCTTGGGTCAGGAAGAAAAATATAGTCCTAGCACACAAGGACTTGATCTGCCCAAGTCCCTAATGCATGTATTACAATTTGCAATTAGTCTACATTTGATTAATCTCCCTCTCTCAATTCTATCTTAAGTGCAGTAAATGATAACTATGAACCAAAGGAGCTTATGTTCCAGGAAGGTGATCTGCAAGATTCTCCCTGATAAAATAACAAAGCCATCTCCAAGGTGAACTAGATAGAAAAGAGAGATGTGGAAATGGGTTTGGGGTTTGCCTTCCTTCCCAGCTCCAATCTAAGAACAATTAGTTCTGAGGTCCTGGTCGTACTTCATACACACCCTCTTGAAGAACACACGGAAGAGATGGATGCAATAGTGAAGGGTGGTGAAGACACTGGGTGGTTCTTGGCTCTCAGAAAGAACAGTGGCTGCAGACTGAGAGGCCTGTTCTCCAACAAGCAGCCATCTGTATGAGACGTCAACCCAGAAGAAGCACACCAACATCTGTGACCCAACGATTGTAAAAGATAGGCTCCGAATCTGAAGGAGGGCAAGGCATCACAGTTTAATTGGAACTCTGGTGTGCAGGAGGATATGGGTGACAGTGGAAGTCCAGCACACAGCTGCAAGATTCACACGGGGAACAACACGGTGTCTCCTTTGACCATAGTGAGAGGAGAATAGTCTGGTTATTAGACAGAGTCTTGGAGAGATGATCGAAGTAGAGTAAAATAATAAATCTGACTTGAATGGTTAAGACCAGTCATTTGATCTCCCTTTTGATACACTTTGAGCTAGCTCTGGTTTTCAGTGGTTTCTGTTTGTTTTCCAGATCTGGGCTGATCTTTCTGTGTTTTGTCATTGTTGGTAGCTTTCTTGACACTGTTGTGTATCTTTCCATGTTTGGGGGGTATATGAAGCCCAGCCTAGATGGATCTGTAGAGACATTAACTGGAATAAGGGTTTGTGGGGGCGTGGGGGAGGGAATGACAGAGTGGGGAGGGGCGATGGGGAGCTGATATGAAAGAGTGCACAAAGGGAGAAAATGTGTTGAAATCGATTGTGGTCATGATTGTCCACCATTGCTTGATATGACTAAACTACTAAATGGTGTGATGTCTGGATTATGTCCTATAAATGATTTTGAGAGGAAAAAGCAAAGTATAATATGAATTATTAAATTGGATGACATGTGGATGGTGTCCCAATTAAAGTGTTTCAAAAACAAAACAAAGTTTGTTGTAATAAGCATGAATAGAATTGTAAAGGATTTCAAGCAGTCTTCTAGGAAAAACTCAGACCTCAGTTTCTTGACTTATAGTGTGAAATTGAGCAAGATCATTCTAGGAGTTGTGAAAAATATGGTGGCAAAAAAATTTAACCCAACCTAATTTAGCCTGTCATTTTCTAAACATATTTCTAAATGGCATAGCTGAGATTTGAATAGCAGCAATATAGATAGATATGGATATTAACTTTAGTTTTTGTTTGTTGGTTTCTTAGAAGTAACTTTAAATGCTTTTCTAAATCATGAAACAGGGCTGAGCCCTGGTGGCTTAGTGGTTGTACGCGGGACTGCGGCCCACTGGGACGGAGGTTCAATTCCAGCAGTGGGGCTGGGCCTCCTACTCCCACCACCGGAGAGCAGTGATGCCCCCCCCTCCCCAAAAAAAAATCTGAAAAAAAAATCATGAAACAGCTTGGGAACGTCTAGGCTACATGATCTTTATGATATTTTTCAGCAAGGATTTCATAATTCAATAAGCCATCACCCATAAAAGTTTAATTTATTGCAAGACATTTTATGTCATAGTTCACATTTACTGTTAAGTCATAAATGCAAACCTTGGGCATGCAAGACAAATTTATGCCTTTTGGGGTAGGTCTGCTTTTATGTCAGGAGCTAGAATGGTGAATGAGGCCTAGTCTCTTATCTCAAATTGCTAATGCCCTAATGAACCAATTGCCATCTTGTTCAATTCAAACTCATGGTGATTCCATGTGTATGATTTCAGAAATGTGCCCCACAGGGTTTTCAATACTGATTTTTGAGGGTAGGCAGCGGGGAGTAGATCACTAACCTTTTCTTCTGAGGTTGCCTCTGAGTGGATTCAACTGTCAACCATTAGATTAGAGCTCAGTGCATTACTCATTTCTATCACCCAGGGACTCCCTTGGCCAAGGGAAGGAAATAGGTAGGTGAATGACAAACCTCTGTGATTAGCAGGGTTATGATAGTGGTAAATGCAGGAGTTGTGGGAACTCAGGACTAGCCTTCTCAGTCCCAGGAACTCAGACCAGAAAAGACTTTCTGGTGGAAATACATCTATGTCGAGAATGAAACAGCAGTGAAGTTAGCAAGCAACTATTGGTAATAATAATAACCGTCTGCTTGAGCACTCAGTGTCGGTCAGGCAGCAGATAAGGCTTTTTACATATGTTGGCTATCACGTATTGTTTCAAGCATCTGGTAAGGTCTCTCTCCTTTAATGGAAGTAAAAACCCAGTTTGAGTTATACTAAGTAATTCAAGCAAATTTCCACAGCTTCTAAGTGGCAGAGCTGATATTTGAGTAACAGTAAACGAATTTTAACAGGAAAGTTTGGTGCAAGTCTAAGTATGAGTATATTCAGCATTTTAGATTGTGTATGTATAATGATCCCGAGGTGGGGGGGGGGGTGTCACATCAATCACTTTCCCTTCTCCCCTTTAGTTTGGAATATGGGCAGATCAACTTGGGGATGGAAGAGCTCACCTTATTGGCATTTATCTGAACAGGTACTATGGGTTTTCTTGCCTAATAGCTTTTCTCTTAAAGAGTAACCTGAACTTTCTCCTGCTCTGCTTAATTTCACTCGTTTCTTTTGCTTTGAAGGCGGGGTGAAAAATGGGAGCTCCAGTTAAAAGGCTCAGGAAAGACCCCATACTCCCGGTACAGTTTGTTTTGTTCTGTCAGTCAATGAAATCATTGATACCGTCTTCATTACAAATGAACGTCTTTGATATTTGCTTCCCTGTAGAAATGGGGACGGCAGGGCTGTCCTCCGGTCGTCCGTGAGAGAATTCCTGTGCAGTGAGGCGCTGCACTACCTCGGAATTCCAACCAGCAGAGCTGCCAGGTACTACCTCCTTCCTCGACCCTTACTAACCGGGATCGTATTATCACTAGGAATGGATCAGTACATTGAGTATGAAAAAAAATTACCTTTTCTTTTTTCAATGATTTCTCATAGTTTCAGGTACTTCTTGATAGCTGAGTGACTATAATAGACTGGTTCTTTAATTCCATTAGAACAGTGGCTCTGGATTGTGGAAAAACGAGAGCTAATGCGATTGTGTTGTGTTTATTAATGTCTTTATCTCATTTGATTTTTTCCCTTATGTATTTCAAGATGAATTAATGGGAAAATTGTTAATTTTATTGAAAGTTCACGAGCAAGGTTTTAGTGTCAGATAGAAATGCATAGTCATTTCCGTCTGACTTTTAAGAGTTCTCCAGGAATGTTGCTGGTGATCCTACTTTCACTGTTTGATTTCATTTCAGTGCCTGTATCATTGAGTAGTGTCATAAGGGACGTCGAAAATGGCTTCGGATGGTCAGATCCTTCTGCCAGATGGTCTGATACCAACTTGTTTTCTGGTATCACTTCTATGTCCCCTTCCTCATCACCTGGCATTGGTTCTCACAAAAGAAAAAAGTCCAATATATTTACTATTTATTGAAAAGCCTCCAAATCCCAGTGGGCCTGCTCAGTTCAAACTCTTGTTGTTCAAGGGTCAACTGCAGTTATATGTTATCCGGCTCCTTCCTGTACGACAAATAGCCCTTTGTCGAGCGTGAGATGCAGCATGCTCTGCCTGGCATCTGGTTTAAATGAATGAAACAGTAGTTGTTCTTTTAAGAGTCCTGGTGATGCAGTGGTTTAAGTGCTCAGCTGCTAACAAAATGTTGGTGTTTTGAACCTACCAGCAACTCCAGAGGAGAAAGATGTGGCAGTCTTTTTCTGAAAAGATCTACTTCTAGGAAGCAGTGGAGATCGGATCAAGCAGTCCTATTCTGTCAGAATGGGTGTGTTATAGTTGATTTGATGCCAGTGGTTTTGGTTTTACTTTGTTATTATATTAGCAGCTTCATAAAGATGGTGTTCTTGATATATGTATATATATGTATATATATGTAGCTAAGTTAAAAAGAGTTAAAAGAGTATTACATGAGGGTTCCAATTTATACTGTGTGGCTAATTGCAAATAAAATGTATTTAAATACTTCTCTAAACTCAGGAGATGGCTGCACACAAGATCCTTCTGTAATGTGCTCGCTGAGTCTCACTTGGATGGCTTAAAAAAAAGATACTTTTTGGTGTTGTGGCAAAAGTGATTTTGAGTTAGGGCTAACATCACATTTTTGACAAAACTCATTGATCAAGTTTATAGAATGATCAAGTGTTTGTTTGTTTTTTTTGTTTGTTTTCTTGGTGGCATCACTGCCCTGGTGGGGAGTAGGAAGCCCAGTCTTGCTCCCGGAGAGCTGCTGCTGGATTCAAACCGCCAACCCTGTGGGCCGCAGTCCCGCACACAACCACCAGGCCACCAGGGCTCAGCCAATCAAGTGTTTTAAGAAAAGTCAGGGGGACTTCCAATATGGGTCAAGAGGGGGGGAACACCGTCGAGCTCAATGAATGAAGAGACTGGGGCCGACAAGCCAGATGCAGGTAGAAGAGGACCCGGGGTACCATTGATGTGAGAGCTGCCGAAGCTGGGATCTTACACGGCTTGGCATTTCCATTTTAAGTGAGCATTTTGGCATCTGCAAGCATTGTGCGACCAGTCTTTTAAACAACATTGAAGCCAACGAAGACCGTTTCTTGGCATGAATCCTAACTGGGCAGGAGTCTTGAGCTACCAATACAATCTAGAGAATCAGGTCCAATCGTAACAGTATCTTCTGAGGGGCCCTGCTGGGCTGGTTCACTTCAAAGCAGAGAGGCCTGCTCGGAAGGCTGCAGTGACTCTAAGAGTCATCACGGTAGATTTTCCTGAAGGTCACGTAACGACCATAGGGACTGGCGATGAATCTTGGAGAAAACTTCATTGATGGCAAAAGAGCCAGCAAAGTTGCTCCAAGGAATTTTTCCCAGCACAACATTCTGCCAGAGTAATAAGGGCTGTCTGGAGAGAATTTCACTGGGACTCCCCACCCCTTTCACCCTACAGCTCGATCTTGTCCCTCCCGACTTCTTTTTGTTCCCCACACTTAAAGAGCACTTCCGAGGAACACGATTCGAGTCCCTCTAGGATTCCGAAACTGCTGTTTTGACACAAATTTAAGAGAACAGGATTCTTTGGAAGGGTGTTGAAGAGTAGATACCTTGGTGGAAGGATTCGGTAATAAATTGAAAAATGCAGTATTTTTCATGGGAAGGTTAGAGAGAGAGAGAGAGAGAGAGAGAGAGAGAGAGAGAGAAATACTTCCTTTAGAAATAGATAGAGGATGTGTTGAGAAACAATAGCTTCACAATTTGATATTTTTATTTATGTAAGACAGTTTTCTCTTATAGCTATACTTTTTAAAAAACTGATGTATGTGAATAGCTCCCCCCCCCCAACCCTAACCCTAATGAATAGCTTTTGATACACATGTTTCTATGAATAGTCTGGAGAAGGCTAGAATGTGTCATGCTCTTCTTATAATTGCTCAAGTAGTAGAGATTGCATAGCATTACTCAGAGTTGAACTCTTTGAATTGGGATCATAACTATTCTCTTATTTTTAGTCTAGTTGTAAGTGATGATGATGTATGGAGAGATCCGCTTTACAATGGAAGCATCGTGAAAGAACGAGGTAATAATTTTTGAAATACTTACATAAGTTCTTAAACTTGGACTGAACTCTTAAAAAGAGTAGATACCAGACTTCTTTTCAGTCTAATAAAAAATTTAACCTTCAAGATGTAATTTCAGCACTGCAGTATTATAATAGAGTATACTTTTCCATGTCCAAAATATGCGTAGTCCCTGATCCTAAGTCACACACAATTTTCTGAGAGCTTTGACAAACCTTGTGCTATGATTGTGAGGTCAGGGCTAACAGCAAGGAACCAATGAGTAATAAAATATCAGAAGTCAGTCTAAGGAAGATCGTTTCAGCTATGTCGAGGAGGGGGAAACAGATCTCGTGCAGAAAGTTGGGTAGGATTTCAGCAAGGAGAAGAGACAGTGTGTCGTTCAGAGCAGAGGAGAGTGGCATCACATAGCAGAAGGGAAGTAGAAGTGGAGGAGGTCGTCGGTGGAGTGCCAGTGCCAGCACACCAGAAACTGCTGCTTTGCGATGCACGTCAAGTGTGATACAAAATTTATCTTGGCATCTAAATACAAACTCAGTGATTTCTACAAGAAGCAGCAACTGCGTTTCTGAATTGTACTAAGAACGTCCATCACCAAGAGAGAAGACACCAATAAAAGATTAAAAACACACAATTAAGGAGCAGTTTTATTTCTTCAGTTCAGTACATATGTAAATTAAAACAAATTTGAGCATTTCTTTTTAGAAGTTAATTTTGCACTAGCTACATTAGTGTTTATGCTGAACAGTGAACTCACGAATCCCCTCTGAGGTACCCAGGAGAGGTGCACAGTTCCTGAGGCTATGGGACCTTAAGGTGGAAGAAGAGATTTACCGAGGTTTGAGCCTTGGTGTTTCTAAAGAGGTTAAGGTTTCTAATACTTGAACTGACTCAGGCATAAAGCAATAGAAGAAATCCTTTCACACTTGATAAAGCATGTATTCTTTGTTTTTTCAGAGAAATTCCATTGCTACACTTTTTAAAAATTATAATAATTTATATTTTAGAAAAGCACATTGTGCTGTCTTCACATAGCTTATCGAATAGTTTCATGCTAAAATAAAGCTTTCTTTTTAAGGTGCAGTAGTGCTGCGTATTGCAAAATCATGGTTCAGAATTGGATCACTCGAAATCTTGGCTCATGATGGGGAACTGGATTTACTAAGGTTAGAAATTTGCATTTTTGTGAAGAGGATAAGATTGACATGGTCTCATTTCTGTGCTGTGAAGTTAAACATTTTCAGTTTTCTTGTGAAGTTAAGAATTTCAATTAAGAACAGTTTGGGTTAATTGCTCTGGTCCTCTTAAGGAGCCCTGGTGATGCGGTGGTTAGGGATTTTCCTGGGGGGTCCAAAATGTTAGCAGTTTGAACCCACCCACCACTCCTGGAGAGAAAGATGTGAGAGCCTGCGTCTGTTGAGATGACTGTTTCCCAATTGGAAACCCTTACTGCAACATCAGTGGTTTGATTTTTTTTGTATATGTGAGTGGATTGAGAAAAAGGGAAACACATATGGTTCAGTAGTCCCTTTTTCAGGGCATACTAGCAAATGTCAAAAAGTTTGAGGAAAGATGGCATGAAAAGCTAATGGAATTTCCCTGCAAGATTTTTGAAACATCCAGGTTTGCAGTCTGGTATGCAACCCCATTGCAGCTAATGACCTCCACGCTTCTCAAGAGTTCAAGGTGCAGGTGACTTAAGCACCCTAATTCTTCAGACTCAAGAGAGGCAGAACTCTGGGATCTCTTGGGTTCTTCTTTGCCTCCTCTACCTACCTGGACCCTCATTTTGTCATATGTTTCACACTAGATTGATATGAATATGAAACTCAGCCCCTTCTAAAGCAGGAAAACAAAGAAAAAATATGAACCAAGTACATCTTCCTGAAGATCTCTGAAGGGGAGACAGAGGAAGGGTTGTTTCAAAGGAGCAAGAATAATAAATTTCCCCCTTTGTGGCATGCTGTGCGACACTTACCTTTCTCTGATGGCTTGCTGTCTGCCGGCATTTGTGCTCACGAAAGTCCATCTTTTTTAGGAGCTTTGGTGGTGTATTAGCTCCTGTTGGACTGCTAACTGCAAGGTCAGGCGTTTGAAACCACCAGCCGCTCTGTGGGAGGAAGATGGGACTTCCTATGCCCCGTGTTCACAGTGTTAGCAGTCTCCGAGAGCCACAAGGGCATTGCTCCCCTATCCTCTACGGACTCTGAGTTGGTATTTACTCAGTGGCAGTGAGTGATATTACTTTAAACAAACACATTTCATCATTTAGAAGCAGTTCTGTTTCCATCTGTTAAGGTAATGCAGTTTTCAATCATAAAAGAAGCATACAAGAAATTCATTTATACAAACGATGAAGTCTATATTGTCTTATCAGTTTTGTAAGTCAAGACACCTGGTCTTTTTTTTTTTAAATAGATGCTTTCTGCGTTTATTAATCACAATATTACTAGTAACTGAACAGAAAGAAGCCTCTTAAACTTTCTCCTTTTCCTCAAATGACAACTTCATTCCCATAAAAGGGAATGGATATTGGTTCATTAAATACTACTCACCACAATATCGTAGTGAGAACATCAGGAAATTTGATAAGACCACCCACTATAAAAACACATCCCGTCACATACTTGTAGCCCATGCCAATGGAATCACCTTATTTGAAGCATTATTATAATTGAGTGATAGTGACAATGCTGAACAGAATGCTCTAGAATGTTTTTTTTATCATTTTATTGAGGCTCATACATCACTTATCACAATACATACTACATATATACATACATATACTGTGCCAAGCCCCTTCATCTGCCTGCTGTTGTCATCATTCTTTAAATCTTTGCTTTCCCACTTGAACCCTTGATAGCAGCTTCTCATCCCTTCCCCTCCCCGCTCCCTCCTGCCCCACCACCCCTCATTACTTTATAAATTATTGTTTTGTCATATCTTACGGTGCCCGACGTCTCCCCTTGTCCACTCCTCCAATGACCATCTCCAGATAGGAGGTTATGTGCAGGTCCCTGTGATTGGCTCCCCCTCTCTATCCCACCTTCCCTCCACCCATCCGGTAACTCCACTCTCACTACTGGTCCTGAGAGGTTCATCTGCCCTGGGTTCCCTGAATTTCCCATTCCCATCTGTACCTCTTTTAGTTCAGTTGTATTTGTAGGGTAGAATTGGGATCATGATAATTGGGAAGAGGAAACCTTCAAGAGGCAGAGGAAAGTTGTTGTTGCATTGCTGCTTCACTGTACCATGGCTATTAAAAGAGACAGTGTCTGGGGTCTTTAAGGCTTGAGGGTAACCAAGCAGCCATCTGGTTCAGGAGCAACAAAGCCCACTGTAGAAGAAGCTCACCAGCCTGTGTGACCATGAGGTGTTGAAAGAAACAGATATCAGGCATCAAAGAACAAAAATCACATCAATATGTGCCCACCCTCCCAATATGATCACTGAAGACAAATGGTCACAGAGGCAAGCAGAGTGGAGGAAACTGATGGTGTCCAGCTACCAAATGATGAAGCATCTGGGGTCCTAAAGGCTTGAAGTTAAATGAGTGGCCATTTAGCGCAGAAGCAGCAAAGCCCACATGGAAGAAGCACACCAGCTTGTGTGATCACAAGGGATCGTAGGGAGCAGGTATCAGACGTCAAAGAACATGAAGCACATCACTATGAATGAAGGGGAGAGCAGGGTGGGGACCCAAGGCCCATTCGTGGGCAATTTATAGAGGAGTCGCGGGGAGGAGAAGGGACACCTGGTCTCTTAAGAGTGCTGAGTGGGGGGAAGAAAACATAAGGCAAGCAGAGAAGTCATCACACTTGTTTGGAGTCCTTTTTGGCTCTTCAGTACATGTTTACTGAACTTCCAAGATGATGGAGAACGTTCTTTGTTCCAGCTTTTCACTAGAATTTTGGGTAAAGTGACCAGATGTCCCATTTTTTAAAAATAATTTAACAATGTACTGCAGCATTTTAAAATTAAATATGTTACAATACAATTTTTACGTTCTATGAAAATTTTTGTTGCTCCTTATAGACACAATTTTTAATCAAGAACCCCCACTTCCCACCCCTCGTCAATGGTGTCCCGCTTAAAATCTGATCACTTGAATTTTGGGTCAACTTCTGCTTAGAGTCACCTGGCCTCTGAAATTGTTCTAGTTGGTGGCCACGTTTCAGCGATATGTTCTTTGTCTCTCTGACACTTGATGCTGCCTGTGGTGACTTTCTCCTTAAATGGTCATTGTTCTCACAGATGAAATATTTGTCTGTCTTATTCTATTCTGAGCAATCAACTTCTTTAACCTTGCTTTATGTTCCAAAGGATTCCATCTAGACAGACTCTAGTCAACTCCTCTTAACTGTATTTTAATAATTCCTAAAAAGCATAGCTGCTTAATTTTTTTCGGCATACTGTCTTCTCTAGAACAATCAACATCAGCTACTCAATTCATTAGAGTCATTGGTTAAAATAGGAAATAAAGATGATGAATGCATGAGACATGGTACTTTAAATATTGGTTACATGCACCCCCCAAAAAAAAACCATTCCCCGATCTGTTATCTCTATGCTTTTCATATTGTCTTGCACTTATTAATGTAGTGCTATTATTTCTTCATATGTTCATCTTTTTGGGGAGGGGGCATCACTGCCCTTTGGTGGGAGTAGGCGGTCCAGCCTTGCTCCCGGAGAGCTGCTGCTAGATTTGAACCGTCATCCCAGTGGGCTGCAGTCGCACACACAACCACTGCGCCACCGGGGCTCAGCCCCCATATGTTCATCTTTTTTAATAGACTGTGCTCTTTGAGGTCTGAGTCTTTGTCTTGTCATTCTTGTTTTCCTAGAAGTTTCTCAGGGTTTGATATACATTACATGCTTCTTGAGTATTTCTTGAGCTCATCCACTTTTATAACATAATAAGGTAGAGTCTTTGAAGCACATTTTCATTTTTAATTCATACACATTTTGTTTCAACTACAATGTTCACAGTATAGCATTACTTGTCCCACTTTTGCCCTGTTTCCTGTTTCCATACATCCTTTCTTAATTCTTCCACCTTTTTGAACTTTGTTTTTGGGTATATGCTGGCCTTCAGAACGTTGAATATTTCAAGGAGTGCTTACTTCTCTGGTATTTTTGTTGTCTGTATACATCTGTCTGCTGTCTGCTGAAAATTGAGCCATCGAGGTGAATTCAGTTTCAGGCTTCAAAGATGTCAAAGGACCAGTCTCAGGGCTTCCAACCAATCTTGGTAGTAAAATCTCACTGCTGTAATTCTTAAATTAAAATGCTTTAAGTTCTGTGGTAGGCTGGGTTGACTAGAGAAACAAATCCAGCGACACTCATATATGTGTAAGAAAGTCCTTTTAATCAAGGAGTAGTTGTACGTCAGGAAAACATCCCCGCCCAGTCCATCTCAAGTCTGTAAGTCTGGTACTAGTCCATAAGTCCCTCTTCAGACTCAACGGAGCCACATACAGTGATGCAGCATGCAGGAGCATGCCCAGCCAGAAGTCCCATGGAGCAAGCAGTATCAGCCAGCAGGAAAGTGAAGTCAGAGAGAGAAGGGCATATTCCCAGGGCCCCCATAGGAGAAGGGCATGCCCATAAGGAGACTGTAACCTGATTGACAGGTGGAATATCACCCCTACACTTTTACGTATCATCAAGTTGACATGAGATTATGTTACCACAAATTCCAAAAGTGAATGTGAGTGATTGGATGTTTGATATTATTGTGTAAACAACACTGACACACTCTCTTTTTCTATCCTCAGGACATTATTAGATTTCATCATACAGGAACATTTTCCCTCTGTAGATGTCAACGACCCTGATAGATACGTGGTAAGTTTTAAAACAATACTTGGTTTTCTCTCGCTGGCCGCCAACCTTCGAGGTGACTATTAAGTTCCCCACAAAGATAAAGTGAGGCTGGGCCAGAGAAAGGAAAGGGAGCCGCTTATTCTGCGCTTCCAGGTGAGATTCATGGGCTCCAGCAAGGAGCCAGTGAAGTTGAGCTTATCTGTGTTGGAGGGCATGTTTTAAGGTGGTGAGGAAGGTAAACAATAATGGGAGGGGCTAGGAGTTGCAGCTGCAGGGACTTTAAGCCATCTCCCTAAAATGCTGAGGTAGGGTGGTGCAGTGGTGCCTCCATCGTTCTGCAGGATACGGACCAGATGGCTAGCCATCTTGGCCCTTTAAGGACTGGCAGGCTTTTCCTAATGTCCTCCAACTGGTATCTGACCCAACAGTCTAGCCTTGCTTCCTGCTGTACGGGGGGGTGGGAGGGGTGGGGGGGTGGGGGTGGCGAAGGATTAAAGGCCTGAGTGCACTGGGTCAGGTTCAGTAGGCTGGGGAAAGGTTAGAAAAGAAGCTGACTGACAGTTAAGTTAGTCGTGTCCCTTATCCTGTACTGAAGGAATTTAAAAAATAAGGGACTATTAGTAACAAGAAATATGTACCCACAAGTGGCTGGAGTAAAGGAAGGATCCAGGTTAAAAGGGGTTTGGGAGCCAAGAGAGTACTGAGGCATTGTCCCCTCCCCTCCCCCCCTCCCTCCCAGCAGCTTTAAGATCTTCAGTCATTTTGGTGAGAGTTTCCGTGTTTTCCTCTACCAGTCTTGATTCATTAACATCATACCAACACTCTTTCCTTAGGGACAGGCAGGTCTGCCCTTCTCTGCAGTTAGGAGAGCCAAATTATGATGATGCTTTGCCTTCTCCAAAGATCCGTTCTCTCAGGTAGTCCAGCTGCACATCCTTTCTTGATAGGACCATGGAGTTCCACTCAAAATGCAAGATCTGGTTTAAATGATAACCCCAAATTTCCAAGTGTCATTTTTCCATGGCAGATATTCCCTTTAAGTGGTGGATGTTTCTACCCAAAACTCTTGAATCTAAAACTCCAAAGCAATCCTTTCAGCTCCTGGTAGCAGCCTTGATCCAGTCCTTTGAATATTTCATTTCCAACGGGCATCTGGCACTTTCCTCCAGCTTGTGTGATGGCTTTCCTAAGGCAGAGGCTTTTTTCTTTTGTCTGATATACACTCAAGATGTAGTGTGTATTAATAAGGTGTGGAAACTGAGGTTTTCACACAATTGATTCGTCCTAGGACTTCTGCAAACATTTTATTCATCGGGTGTTGTGCTCCATTGATGCTTCCGGAATCTTTATTATGCAGCTGCTGGCAGAACCGATTGTGGAACTAGGGGACCTGAAACTCAGGGCATTCCAAGCAGACTGCTTGATATAACTCCAGCTGTAAGTGGACCCTCCAGTTTAGAGAGGAAGGTAAAAATTCAAGTTGGTAATCCAATTTGGAGAAGAATTTGATGTTAAAAATTGCCTTTATCAAATCTTCTGGAAAATATTTCAGGGTGACCAAAGAGAATGCAGGAAACACTAACATCAGAGGATCCAATGTACTTAAGTACGAATTAGGATGCTAAATACAAGTGCCCAAGAATTTCTCCCTTTGAGGTGTATCATAGTTCAAGGTGCTGGAAAAGGATGGATCTTTTCCATCTGCTGCAGGACCATGAAGGTTAACCTATCAAGGAGTGCAGGGATGAGGTCGCTCGTTCTGGAAATGAAAGCTGCGATGCCACAACATTTGTGCAGTTAATTTCCTCCGCCAGGCTGCTGGAGAGTAGCAATGGTTTCCCCCAGAAGTGACCCCACAAACCAATCTCCCTTGAAAGATTTAAGTTCCCCCCACAGCAGGTCTAGGTTGTGGCTTGCCCGTAGCCTCTGGAGGCCGTAATGATCTAATTGTTGCAGTAGTCCCCGTTGTTTCCCGGTCACGCTGCCCGGGGTGTGTGATGTCACAGTGAGTCCATCTTAAGACGCAGGTGGCCAAACTGTTGAGGTCATTGAGGTCACACTGTGGTAAGATGGCCTCCACTTGGGACACTCCTGCTTCGTGGAGGTGTGGCCCTGGGAGCATGGCGAGCACACAGGCCAGTAGCACCATCTCACACTGCATGACACTTGTTTTTAAGCCACTAAGTAGTAATTTTCTGAGTTTCACAAAAATGTCTTTACTTTGAATATGCACGAAAATTAGTGCTCGAGTTATCCTCCAATGGTCTCTAAGTATCCAAATGTTTATGTACAACTGAAGCAATTTTTTAAATTAGCTGCGAATTTCTGCTTTTCATCTCTTCCATTGCTACCAACAACGCCAGGGTTTGTTGGCTGGTCAGCTCCTCTGACATCGATAATGTGATTGAATTAAGTTGTTCCTTTTCTTCAGGTCCTGCCAAGGGTCACAGCGCAACAAATAATTCACAAAACTATCCGGGTTATCACACATTTCTGTTAGCTTCTTTTTAGTCACCTGCATAAATTCAAAACTATGAAACTGTAGAGACTGGTACAGCTCATTTATTTTACCGATAGAATCCAAGTCAAGGTAGTTCACATGGCTTAAAAACACTTTATTACATTTTTCCAAGAGCAACTGATGATTATATTTAACATTCTAAAGAAACTGTAGTATTCTCCTTGCAATGTTGACATGGGAGGAATCTAGGTTGTCTATCAGAAATTTTGTTTGGTCACTAATCTTTCTCAAAAATGTGAAATTAAAGATGTGCCAATCATCACAATAGACAAGAACTGGGCTGAGCCCTGGTGGTGTAGTGGTTAAGTGTGGGACTGCGACCCACAGGATTGGCGGTTCATATCCAGCAGCAGCTCTCCAGGAGCTAGGCTGGGCCTCCTACTCCCACCAGGGGGCAGTGATGCCCACAAAAAAATACAATAGACAAGGACCTTAAATCTTGTATGGTTTCCAAGTTATTATTCACAATGTCAGCTATTTTTCTCATTAGTGGGCTAAAGTTCAAATGTTGATCTGCCAGGCAAGAAGAAAATTTTGCCAGCACAGTAATATCAAACCTTTCCAGTCTCCTCCATCCTTCCATAACTAGTGCTCCAATTAGAGGGTCATGGGCCCCAACATCAAATTGTTGCATGATGTGCAACTCATTCACCAGGGTATTGGCATTCATGAATTCTATTTTATCTGTAGTCATATTGCAGAAGGTAATAAATTGGGGGTGGTCTTTGACATATGCGACATTTTTTAACAGGCTGGTCTTCTGCTTTTGGAACTCCCAAAGTATATTAAATATATTAAATGCACATCCCACGTGCTTTTCTGAGAGTGGTTTTGTTTCTTTCAATAAGATCAAATATTTGCTCTTCGGACTGAGGCTCGGTGGTGTAGTGGTTGTGTGCGGGACTGCGGCCCACCTGGTTGGCGGTTCATATCCAGCAGCAGCTCTCCGGGAGCAAGGCTGGGCCTCCTACTCCCACCAAGGGGCAGTGATGCCCACAAAAAACAACAGCAACAAAAAACAAGACAAATATTTGCTCTTCATCTGTACACTTATTCATCTGGCTAGTTAACATTTCACAACTTGAGGGTTGAAATGGAAAGACTTTCCAGAAGAATGGAGAGATAGTTTACTTAGATGCAGTATATTTGTGACCCATCAAGTCTAGAAAAGCATTCTCTCTTCAACTACATCATAAATTGTCTTAAAGGAAATTACCTGAAACTAGCAGCCAGGTGAAACACACTGGCTTAAGAAGAACTGTTTTTCCTTTAGATATTTTGCTTCCATTCTGTTGATTACAAATTCCATCCCAACAAGCAACTTCTGACTTGTCCGCACGAAGTTCATCTTCCCGAAGCCACAACTTTCCCAGAAGATCCCAGAAAGGTTGATTATGATGGCTCCAAAGTCAGGTTTACTCCCGGTCTCCACCAAATGATGTGACAACGAGCTCGGATCTCTCTCGCCCAACCCTCCTATCCCAAAAAATTTCATTTTCTTCTCTAGAGACCTTTTCTCTGGTCAACTTTGTCCCCAAAGGAGGAAAACTGCCCTGCAAGGGCAGTATGCGGGGTGCAAGACTCACTACATATCACCAACTTTTTTTTTTTTGGCATCACTGCCCTCTGGTGGTGGGAGTAGGAGGCCCAGCCTTGCTCCTGTGGAGCTGGAATTGAACCTCCATCCCAGTGGGTCACAGTCCCGCGCACAACCACTACGCCACCGGGGCTCAGCCCACCCAACTTTTTTTTTTTTATTAAACTGGCATTCCCTGATATTCACCTTCCCAACATGATCCCTGAAGGCAAAGATGTGTACAAGCAAATGTGATGAAGAAAGCTGATGGTGCCCGGCTATCAAAAGATACAGCATCTGAGTTCTTAAAGACTTGATGGTAAACAAGTGGCTATCTAGCTCTGAAGCAACAAAACCCAAATGGAATAAGTACATCAGCCTGTGTTATCACGAGGTGTTGAAGGGATCAGGTATCAGGTATCAAAGAACAAAAAAATCTTATCATTGTGAATGAGGGGGAGTGTGGAGCAGGGACCCAAAGCCCATCTGTAGGCAACTGGATATTCCCTTACAGAAGGCCTGGGGCGGGATGAGGCAATTAGGGTGCAGTGTCACAATGATGAAGCATACAAGTTTCCTCTAGTTCTTTAATGCTTCCTCTCCCCCACTATCACGATCCCAATTCTACCTTACAAATCTAGCTAGACCAGAGGATGTACACTGGTACAGAACACAACTGGAAACACAGGGAATCCAGGACAGATGAACCCTTCAGGACCAGTGGTGAGAGTGGCCATACTGGAAGGGTGGGGGGGGGGGGAAAGGGGGATAGAAAAGGGGAACTGATTACAAGGATCTACATATAACCCCCTACTTGGGGGATGGACAGCAGAAAGGAGAAGGGAGACATCTGACGGTGTAAGACATGACAGAATAATAATTTATAAATTATCGGTGGTTCATGAGGGGGTGCTGAGGAGGGAGGAAAAATGAACCAAAACCAAGGACTCAAGTAGAAAGCAAATGTTTTGAGAATGATGATGATAAAAAATATACAATGTGCTTGACACAAAGGATGGATGGATGGATTGTGATGAGTTGTATGAGAAACCCACCACCCCCCTCAAAGTGATTTAAAAAACAAAAACCTCCTTCAGTGTTTGCTTCCTTAAAGATGTGGCAAGAGGAGCTTGCAGTCCGGCTGGGCCAGGTGAATACAAAAGGTGAATAAAGGTGAATAAAAGGTGAATAAAAAGGTTAATAAAAGGGGAATAAAAAAAAGGTGAATAAAAAAGTGGCTGCAAGAAGTGAGTTAAGGCTCGGGCCCCACTATGGAGAGATTGGTGGATTTGCTGGATAATGTCCAAGCTGTAAATTGGGCAGACAGAGCCAGCTTGCTTTGAATTGTAATCTTCTCTTCTGAGTGGCCTTGCCTCCTTTGCTTATGAGGGAAGTCTGTTCCTGAAATGGGGGTGGGGGCTGGGTGTTAAGTAAAGTTAAAAACTGCATAGGGGCAGGCTGCTTGGGGTTTGTAGACAGGCTTCTAACTATAGCATCTGCCTTGTTACTGCCTCTTGTGACCTTGGAGTGGTTGACTTGATGACCTTTGCAGTGGATGATGGCCACTTGAGTCGACAGTTGAAGGGCTTCTAAAAGGCGAGAAATTAATTTACTGTTAACAGTCGGGACCCTTTAGTAGAGAAGAAACCCCTTTTCTTTCCAAATTGCAGTGTGACAGTGGACAATTAAAGAGGAATATCTGGAGTTGGTGTAAAGATTGGCTGATTTCCCTTTGGCTCTGCGGAGGGGCGCTGGTGAGGGCAATACGTGCTGCTTTTTGAGAGGTGGTACCTTCGGGAAGGCGCACTGCTTCCCATGTTTCATTAAGTGAAACAACTGCATATGCTGCTTGTCTATGTCCTTGGAAATCTACGTAGGAACTACCAACTACACAAAGAGTGAAGTCAGGATTAGCTAAAGGCATCAGGAGGTCAGGTCGGGGCATGGTGAGTTCTTCAATGTCCTGTGGGCATGAAAGCTTATAGGAGACAGTAGCAGTACTTGGAAGTAGTGGGAGGACTGGTACAGGCCTAGATCAAGATTTTCAAAAAAGAACAAATGGATTTCCTGCACGTTGCCCGAAGGGAGTAAAGAGAGGAAATGATGTGACAATAAGTTCTGGAGCCTGTGGGGAGAGAAGGTCTGAAGAGGCTGTCTGTCCCAAGGCGATTTTAATGGCTTTTTTGGTAAGGGCGGCTATGGTTGCCAGGACTCAGACACACGGCTGCCACCCCCAGATCATCGTGTCCAGCTGTTTGGATAAATACACTCAGTGAGTAGGTGGGTCCCAGAGGCTGGGTGAGGGCTCCCATCACCATGCCCTGCTTCTCATTAGTGAACAGAAGAAAGGGTTTATCAGGGTTTGGTAAACACAGTGGTGGGGATTGTAAAAGCGTTTCCTGGAGCTTTTTAAAGGCTAAGGCAACCTGGGGAGTCCAAAGGTCCAGTGGGTATTGCTTTGGCTGCCTCATACAATGGCTTATCTATAAGGGAGAAATTGGGGTTCCAACGTCTAGCACACACACCCCTACACACACACACACACACACACACACACACTCACTCAAACCTAGAAAGGATAGTTGGTGGTTAGAGGTCCCTTATGAGCTGCTGTCTATCCAGAGTTAAATCCTGGGTGGTTGGGGTAAGGCACAGGCCTAAGGAGATAACAGCAGAGGGAGAGACTGGAACCTTGAGAAGCTAAGAAGTTAAGGAGCTGGGTTGTGTTTGCCTTAGAACTCTCTAGGGAGGGCCTCCCCATAATTCAAAAAGGTGACAAATCACACATCTGGAAATCAGCAGCAAGGCTTGTCTGAATATACGAGTCAAATCTCAGCCCCTCTGAGGCAAGACGGCCTAGGAGTACTGGGAGGCCATGTGAGTGTCTGGGTCCTCCCTAAAGGCAAACACATGCTGACAAGTAGGGCCGGGGGTGGGAGGGTAGGGTGGTAAAAAAGGCATCCTTTAAATCGAGGACAGAAAAACGGATAGTGAAGGGGTTAATGTGGGACAAAAGAATATAGGGGGTGGGAACTACCGGGCGTATGGGGATAACAGCTTTGTTAATGAGGTACAGATCCTGGACAAAGTGATAAGTCCTGTTTGGTTTCTTTACTGGTAAGATTGGAGTGTTGCAGGGAGAGTGGATCGGAGTAATGAGGTTGTTAGTAAGGAGATGCTCTATGATGGGTTTTAGGACTTTGAGATGTGTTACTGAAATAGAGAACTAAGGCTGAGATGGGAAAAGAGTGGGCGTATAAGAGGCGTATAAGAACTGGGTGATGGTGAGTAGCAATAACTGGGGTGGTGGTGTTCCATGCAGTTGGGTTAGCATCAGGTAGTAACGAGGGCTTGAGGGCCAGTTCCTCCAAAGAAGGGGAAGGAGCACAGGCACTTTAAGACTAGAAGTAAAGACTAGAAGGTGTAAAGAGGCCTGTAGCTTATTGAAAAAATGTATCACCTCAACAGAAGGACCAGGTACAAAGGGATTAAAAGGAAAGAGTGAACAAAAGTATACCCTCCAGGGAGGACAGCAAAGATCCAGTATACCGGGGGCAGGTAGGCGTGCCATCAATACCCATGACCGAGATCTAGGAAGGGCTGCTTAGTCCTAAAAATCAGGGCAGGACAGAAAAGGTAGCCCCTGTGTCTATTAAGAAGGAAATTGACTTACCCACTACCTTGAGCATTACTCTAGGCTGATGAGGGTCATTGAGTCTGGCCCCGCCAATCTTTGGCCAACCTCAGCAGGACCAAAGGCGGGGTAGGAGTTGGAAGGATGGTCCCTCCATGTGGAGATGAAGTGGGTCCATTGCTTTTCCAAGGACAGTTGGACTTCCATTGTCCATTCTGACCACACCCCGGGCAGGGTTTGATTGGAACTCTGGGCCTGGGGCACTTTCAGGGTCAGTGCCCTTCTTCTTCACACTTGAAGCCCATGCCAGGTGGTGGTCATTGTCCCATGCTCCCCAATCCTGCACTGCCCCAAAAGGCCACTGGGAGCACCTGGCCACAGGGCTGCTACTAAGGCTTGGATTTGAAAATTTACCTTCTGCCAGAAGTGAGCATCACAGGCCGTGACTCACAGCTATTAAAAATCTTGAATCCTGGGCTGAGCCGCAGTGGCATAGTGGTTGTGTGCGGGGCTGCGGCACACTGGGACGGAGGTTCAATTCCAGTAGTGGGACTGGGCCTCCTACTCCCACCACCGGAGAGTAGTGATGCCCCCCCCCAAAAAAAAACAACAACCAAAAAAAATGTTTAAAAACCCCAAAAAACCTTGAATCCCATATTCACTAACTCTCGGACTGGGGTTTGAGGGTTATCTGCCTTCTTAAGCTTTTTTTCCCTAATGTCTGGAGCTGACAGGGTAATAAAATTAGGAGTGAAAATGGTAGCCCCAGTTAGGGAAGCTGGGTCCAAGTGGGTATATTGGGTTAGGACAGGCTTACAAAGGTACTTGAATTCTCGTCAGGCTTCTGGATGTTCTCCCTAAGTTTATTAAAATTGACCACTTTATGGGAAATTGCCTGAAGCCCAGCCAGGACACACTGAAGCATTTTTATTACAGCAGGGATATACATCCCTGTCTGCTTGTGTGTCAATTTGATAAACCCAGCCACGTTCTCATCTGGGACCAGCCTCCGTGTTGACTGGCATGTTGGGGTCAGTCAATGAACCTGGTTGGTGTGCTGCTGAACAGCAAGAAAAATCTGTTCCCTAGAGGAAAGGATGACAAAAATGTCATGCCAGGACAAATCATAAACTTGAGTTAAATATCAGAACTCCGTAACATAGGTGGTGGGATCAGTAGAAAAGGAACCTAAGCGCTTTTCGAGCTGAGATCAGGCAGTGGCCAGTGTGAGATACGTAACTAATCCTCATAACCTTTCAAGGTGTCATGGGTGGGGGGACTGATGAAAAAAGAGTCAGTACCAAGTGCTCAATAGAAAATAGATGTCTAGAAGAGAATGACGGCAACAGATGCAATCCATGTGTGGATTGGAATAGTTACAAGAGCCCCCGATAAAATGATCTTTTAATAAAAAATAATAAAAGATTGACAGCCTTGGGAACCCAGGGGAGCCAGTCCCACTCTGCCCCACAGAGTCACTGGGACTCTGAGTTGAGTCCATGGCAGAGGGTAATGACAAGTGACACTGTCAGTCCATGCGCTTGCTGGGCACTTGAATGTCTTCTAGAGAGAAACATGTGCTTCAGTACTTTGTGCAGTTTTCATTTGGGTTCATTGTCTTTTTGTTGTTAAACAGTAGAAGTATATATATGTATACATATACATGCACACACATATAACTAGGTTCTTATCAAATAGGTTCTACCAATCTATAGGTTATTTTTCACTTTGTGTGTATATATATATACACACACACACACAAATATACACATACACACACATATATGATGCTAGGTTCTAATTGAATATGTACCTCTCATAAAATTTCTCCCAATCTGTAGGTTGTCTTTTCACTTTGTTTATAAAGTTCTGTGATATACAACGACATTTAAGGTTCATGAGGTTATGTCTGTCTTTTACTTTTCTTAGTAGAGATGGAGACAACCTGGTCATCATATTGTGTCTGATCCTTTTATATATTACTTATGGCAGAATAATTCCACTTTGCTTTTCCTTTAGTCATCTTTTGAGCCACCTTTCGATGCTTTTCATGTGGTGATGTCGATGATCCTATCTCTGAAGATATTTTCTAAATTTCATTTTAGGATTTTTTGTCTGTTGTGGTATCTGAGACGGCACAGCTCATTGCCTTGTGGATGTCTGTTGGTTTTGCTCATGGTAAGCTATCCATTGCTATTTTATTCTGATGGTTAAGTGGACTTCCCACTAGCGGGTTTCTTTCTGTGTTTTCTACAGTTTCCCTGCCCATGAACGTCTTAATATTTTTAATGCGAAAATGTGTTCTTTGCAACAGAGAACTATTTTTCTCCTATTTTAAGTTTGTTTCCAATGGGCCATATCCACAAAGTGGAATCTGTAGTTTCTCTCAGATGAGGATGATGTGACCTAGAAAGTACTCTGATTTAAGGATTGTATGTGCCAGTATATTTTGTAGTTAGCTCTCCTTAAAACTGTTTTAAAAGTTTTTCATTATCAATGTGCTACGGCTTATGGCAAAAAATTTAAAATACAGAGTGAATGGGAATTCTCTCTAAGATAATCACCAGTAGTCCTTTTCCCTTTGCTTTTCTAAGTTTTTGTTTCTTTGTTTATACGTTATTTCTCTTGCAAAAACTCAGGTCAGGGTTGTGTGTTTGACGCCAGGCACAGAATGAAGTTGTACTAAACAGTATACTTGCCTGAAGTAAAAATGACTAAAAGATTAGCTGTATATGTACTGCAGTCTCTTGATAAATAGTGAGTAGGAAACTTCTAGAAATAGCTTGAATTATCACATGTAAGCCCTTTCTCTCCATCGGATTGGAGGTCCGAAGCAGTGTAGCCCACTGCCATCAAGTGGATTCAGCAGAGTTGGCGTTTCTGAGTTTTCGCTACTCAGGACTGTGCAATGGGGTTCATCTTGACTGTAAGTTCTTTGAGGATGCATTGCTAGACAGGGAGTGGCTGCATGGGAGTCTCCACCGTTCACATTTTGATAAACAAGGCTATATTTACTTTCAGCAAGGTTGAAATAGCAGACACTCTCGCTAGCCCTGGTTGCAAGTTGGACTGTGATCCCCAAGGCCAGCAGTTCAAAACCACCAGTCGCTCCTTGAAAGAAAGGGCTTCCTACTCAGTCACAGCCTTAGAAGCCCACAGGCGCAGTTCTTCCCAGTCTTAGAGGGCTGCTATGAGTTGGCATGCAGGTGATGGCAGTGGGTTTTGATGGCTCGTCTGCTCAGAGACCCTATACGAGACTGGTCTATCCATTCTGTAACTTTAGCTGGGAGTCCTTCTCTTAAGCAATCATGCCCCCAACCCACAGTGACAGTGGCCTGCAGCCAAAATCCATGCTTACCTTTTTGCTTTTGCATAATTTTTGAGAATGAATACATCTTATTTCTTTGCTAGTCTCAAATCCATTCCAAATAGTTACCATATGTGTTTGTAGCTTTGAATTTTATTTCCATCAGCTATTGAAGCTCCCCTCACATGTATGTATGTATATATGTATAATATACACACATACATATGTGTTGAAAACAAATTCTAGGAATCGAGGCTAAACAAAGCAGGTATTCCATTTCTTGGGACTTATTTATTTATTTTATTCCTTTAAGATGTGACCTCTCTGGGAAGTCAGCCATAAGAAACACAGTTAGATTTAATTTTGAAGTAGAATTTTAATATTCATTAAGCTCTGCTATTTTACCAATTAGGCTTTCAGTTGGTGATATAATTTTGCCGTGTGTTGACAATGAGTGCATTTCCATGACCTTTCCTAGATGATTTTATAGCATTAAAAGCAGAATACTATTTGATGTTTTTGAAATATTTTGTGTTGTTTCAGGTGTTTGTAATACTGATAACTTCAGTTTGCTGTCTATTACAATTGATTATGGTCCATTTGGTTTTATGGAGGCCTATAATCCAGGTATGTATGAGTTATGTCTGTGTGTGTATCTATATGTTTATTGATAACACAGTATAAGGCCGTAGAAAGTAATTTGTCCATTCATAAAATGTGTGTGTGAGATAGATAATACAGGATAAGGTAATAGAAAGAATTTGGTTCATTCATAAAATGGGCATTTTTATGTGTACACTCAATCTTCCAGGTGCCATAGGTATAAAAAGATAAGTCTTTTATGGTTTTTGCCTTCACAGAATTCACATATTGGAAAAGATGTCATAATGTATATGATGTTGTAGTTAATATGGAATATGTTGTCAGACCCAAGTCTGAAATGAGGTATCAGATTCTTTATTCTATGTCCTGGGACAAAATGATTAAACTTCTCACTTTGCTACTCTATAAAATGAGAGAATAATAATACGAAGAGCTACTCCCCAAAACAGAATTTTTTTGAAAGCTATCTATTTAAATATTTTTACAAAACAACCCAATCACCTTCAAAGTACTCTCCATTTACACTTAATACATTTGTCCAATCTGCAATTCCATTCTTGGAAACCTTTTTCAAACTCATCTGTTTGTATGGCTGACAGCACCACCGTTGTTTTTTTCTTCACTTCTACATCTTCAAATCGCTGTTCTTTCATGCCACTCTTCATTTGAGGAAACAAAAAGAAGTCACATAAACCAAGGTCAGGGGAGTAAGGTGTTTGGGGCAAGAGAGGTATGCTGTTTTTTGTTTTGTTTTCTTTTGTTTTTGCCAAAAAGTGGTGCACGGAGATAGCTGTAAGAGCAGGTGCATTGTTGTGGTGACAAAACCAGTTTGCCATCTGCCACAAATCAGGCCTCCTTTGTTGTACACTGTTACACTATCTCTTCAGAACCTCTAAATAGAAAGCTTGATTAACAGTCTGGCCTGGTAGAATGAACTAATGCACTCCAAGTCAACATTTGTGTCTGTTTGGGAAGTTGACGGATGTCCAGAATGAGGTTTGCCCTCAATCGACACATCACCTCTTTTGAAATGAGAAAATCACTGGTACACTTGAGTGTTGCCCTTGGTGCTGTCCTTGGAGGCTATGTTCAATGCAACATTTTCCCCAGCAGGAAACAAAATTTCATAGCCATGTACTGTTCTCTTAAATCAGCCATCACAAAAAACGAGGTTTAAGTGAAACTGCTCTGATGAAAAAATTCAAGGTGATCAGAGATAATATTCCCAGGTGACACCCACAGATGCACTAACTCAGAACAAGTTGCTTGACGCTCACCTCATAGTGAAAATGCATATCAGGAAAGCACCACTCCATTGTCGGGGGTGGGTGGGGTAACCCCCCAGGGTCTCAGAAGGCTCTGTGAAGGATAGACTCCCTGAGTTTGAGTTTGAAGTATGTGCTGGATCTAGGAGGAGAATAATGGGAGAAAAAGCTTCTATGTGGGTAGTGTTTTCTGTAGTCTTCTGTTTATTAACAAAAAGATGGCTTAGGATTCAAAGTTTATGTTCATAGTTTATGTTCATGGAACAGAGCAAAATATCTAAGTTATCTATGTCACTTTTTCAGTGCTCTTTCCTGAGCAGATAAGAAAAGACCAGGATGGATGGATGGATGGTTGAAGTACATTGATGGATGGGTGGATGGATTGGGGCAGGGCTAGATGGATGAGTGGGTGGATGAGTGCTTAGGTGGCTGGGTGAGTGGGTGGGTAGATGAATGGATGGGTGATTGGGTAGGTGAATGGATGGATGAGTGGATGGGTAGATGAATCAGTGGATGGGTAGACAGATGGGCTGACAAAGAAGCAGGAAGATAAATAGATATTGTGTGTCATATAAGCTAAAATGGAAAGGAAACTTGTCAGCTTTTAACAATTAACATTTAGCCTGCTGAATTATCTATTTCCTTTCTCACTGAAAAAGTTTCATAATACTACTTTCCTTCTCACCCTGATCTTCCTATAAGGGACAAAAACTTCCCATTCAGAGATTGTTTATTACTCCAGGCTTCTTCTGAAACATTCTTTCCATTACCTATCCTGGGAATAGGAGAATAGACCTGAAGATTTGGGGTATTTTTTGGTAATATGTCCAAATTTTGTCAGTATCTTAGCCAGTATATAATTATAATTATTATCATGGTAATCGCTATTCTTAATCCTAGTTGCCATCAATATATCTCATTTGCCTTGTCCCTCTTTTCCCCCCTTAAACCATAGGATTGTAATGGATGATGTATTCATGATATGGAAAGATGTATATGTATTTTTAAGAAATAGTAAAATGTATTAATTGATCACAGTAATATTTGAAAATAATGACACTAATGTCTATTGGTGTTTTTTAGTCTTTGAAGAAAGAAAATTATAATTGGGATCACCTAGAAATTCTTATATGTTAGAAATATATACCTCTACTAAGCAAATATTCATATTTTAGGAGCTTTTTAATATTTACAGATATTAATGTTTACACTGATTTTGAGTTAAGGACTTAATTTGGGGGACATTTTGTTAACTTTAAGCTTAAAGTGAAGAAAGAAGGTATTTATTAGTATTATCCCGACTGTAAAACTGTAGTATTGTGTTTTGAACAGATTTTGTGCCAAATACATCTGATGATGAAAAAAGATATAAAATAGGGAATCAAGCCAATATTGGAATGTTTAATTTGCACAAGTTGTTACAATCTCTAAACCCATTACTGGATCCTAGACAAAAGCAGTTGTAAGTAAATTTTAATTCTAAATTTCCACCCACTAACTGGATAGATAACATTTTTAAAAAAAACTTAGGTACAAAATATTGTAAGACTGACTAAGCTGCAGACAGAATCCATATTCTTCAGACCAGCTTTTGTTTGCTAAATTGGCATTCTTATATTCCCCTCTCTCTGGTGCATATGCTTCTTGAGGTGCTCTGAACTTTGGTTGAGGAAGAAGCAGACATGATTGTTTTTTTTAAATAAGTACACAACTGTGAAATCTTAATTCATGTTCTCTCTTTCCCTCTCTGGGCTCTAATACCCATTGCAATGGCTACACGGAACTCACAGACAAAATCCCTGGTTAAAGGGTTTAATAAGGAAGCCAACAAGTTGTAAGGCCAGTGAGAAATGCTCAGGGTTGAGTTGTTTGCAGAGTTCTTTCAGCTCTGCTAATAAATTCCCAAAGTGTCACTGGAATCAGCTGTAAGGCTCAATCTGAAAGCACTCAGCTCAGACAATACAAGTTAGCAAACCAGCTCCCTGCATTAAGTGCCCAGAGGCACCCTACTCTATAAGCCAGCCTCCTGCACAAGAGCCCTCAGCTTCCATTGTTGTGTGGGCTGGGAAGTGCATCTCTCTGATGTCGTGCTCCAACTCCTTGTTCTGCTGCTGCTCCTCTGACTTCTGGGTCCAGGAGCTTCCCTGAGCAGGGAAGCTATTGTGTCCACCTATTGCTGGTCATGAGATCCCTCCTCCTGCTTCTCAGAGGGCTCATTTCATTTGCACCACTAGGAATCCTGTTGATGATTAACCACAAGTGAATCCTGTTAGTATCTTCTTTCTCACTGTCTTACCAGATCCGTGCTGGGAAAGGTGGTGTGGTGGAAGTTAGAGACTTTGGCTGGAAGATCCACTTTCAATGAACTGTGCATACACAGCTTTGGAACATTTAGATTTGCTTACTTAAAATTAAATATGTATGTATATGAAGACGCATGACTGCTACGTTGAGTACTTTTATAGTTACTTACAATGTTAATCGATCAAACCACTAGATGATAAGCTTGAGACAGTGACTACTTTTGTTCATTTCTGTCTCTTGTGTATTTGCTGAAAGATAAAATACTTTTCTTCTTTTACTCATTGCAAACATAAAACTTTTACTCTGTGTCCAGTAGAACAAGAACCCAACTTTGAGAGCGCAAGTCATAAAGTGATTTTATTTCCCTGGGCAGTCCTAGGGAGAAAGATGAGACCTTTTTATGCCCAAAGTTTTAGAATCTCTTAACTCATGGGGCCAATTGTGCTCTGTTCTATAGAGACACTGAGCTGCAATCAACTTGGTGGTAGTGAGTGAGTGACTGAGTTAGTCACAAAGTCAGTAATAAGAAATACTACTGAAATAAAGATTAAAAATGTATATCTCATTGTGGTTTTCTAAGAATATTGCTCAGATATTAGTAATAGAATAACATCATTCAAAATAAGCATAATTCAGAAAGATATTGATTAAGTAGTCCTTCTCCTATCCTCGGTGCTATAAATATTGTGCCCTTATACCCTGAAGAGTACTTGTGCATTTAACAGATATCTGTTGAGCAGCTCAATAATCAGTATGTGCTAGGTCCTATTCTAAGTGCTAAAGTGAAAACAATGAATAAAAACTGTAAACAACCACAGCAACAAACAACCCCATTGTGCCATCTTGGACATCTCTTCTGGTGGGAGAGGCAATCAGTAAACAAATAAGTAAGCTCTATAGTATCTAGGAGATATATAGTTTACAAGAAAGTACGATGGAGTGGGGAGAGAGCAGGGACTAGGGAACAGAGGCCTGGGGTGGGAGTTTCTGTTTTTACAAAGTTGGTTAGTAAAAAGATCTTACGTAAGCACAGGCTTGACAGAGTATCAAGAGCAAGCTGTGCAGATGTCAGAGGAAGAGCTCTACAGGCAAGGGAATAAATAACCCATGCAAAGACCCTGAGGTAGGAGTGGGGAGACACACACTGAGGTGTGTCTGCGACAGAGCCCTAACAGGCCAGTGCGGCTGAGTGAGCAGGAGGAAGGCTAAGTCCTAGGAGATGTCATCAGAAAGGTGAAAGGCGTGAGGCTTTAGGACGTGCTTACTAAGCATTTTTCTTTTTTAAACAACAGTTTTATTGACATAGCTTACACATATTTTAATAGTTCAGTCACGTCTTAATAACTTAGTCATATACAACTCAAAGGAGTTGTGTAATCATCAATTTTAGGGCCCTTCTTCCTTGGACTCTTTGCTGTTTGACACCCATTTCCCACCACTCTCCCCTGCCCTGCCCCTGTTGGCGGTGGGCGGTGGGCGGTGCGTCCTGTGAGTCAGTCCCTCCTCACAGTCACCTACGTACAACAGAGCAAAACACTGCCCAGCCTGCATCCCTCACACTTGTTCTTAGGTTCGAGTCCATTGATGCAGCCCCACGTCAGGCCACCTCCTTGAGGGCATTCTGTTTTCCCTTCGCCCCTCTGTTGTCAAGCACGCTGTCCTTCCCAAGGACTGGTCTCTCCTGACAGCATGTCTAGCATGCTCCTAGGAAACTATTGATCCGGCTCTTGTCTCTCCCTACACCCCCAGCCCAGATTTCATGCACAGAAGAATGTGCAAACTCAGCTGAGCCCCGGTGGCGTAGTGGTTGTGTGCGGGACTGCGGCCCACTGGGACGGAGGTTCAATTCCAGCAGTGGGGTTGGGCCTCCTACTCCCACCACCGAGAGCAGTGATGCAAAAAAAAAAAAAAAAAAGAATGTGCAAAATCAAAACAAAACCCAACAACAGTGGCAGAAAAAAGCAGAAAATCCTCAATAAAAGAAAGCAAATAATGCAAATGCTGGAACAAACATACACTGGATGCAATGACAAGTTGTCATTTTGGAACCTACCTACAAGCGCAGTAATACACTCTACAACGCTCTCTTTTCTGATTAACAAGGACATTCCCACTCCTGGACCCTCATCAGCAGGGATGCACCAGGGGACCCTGCAAGTGGATTTGAGGTTTTCACTGTTACCTATAACCTGCAAACTGGGTGATGCACTATGCTTTTGTATAATTGAAAATGCATGTAACGATGTGAAGAAATACCCATTTAATATGCTTACGTACTGGTTGAAGATTAAGAACCCTTCAGTTTTTATACTTTTCAAGGTTCATAAATTTTTCATACTTTCAGGCAAATAAAATTTTATTGTGTTGGCTAAGGTATTTGTAATTATCTGAGATTTAAGATAATTTTCAAAGCACACCTCAATTCTATGTACTTAATAATGATAACAAACATACACTGGATCCAATGACAAGTTTGTGTACTTAAACTCTTTTGATATGAAGACATATCATATTTCATCTTATAAGTTATTTATATATAATCATGCTTCATGCTTCAAAGGTGTCTTTTCAGTAATATATTTATATGGGAAGTTTCCTTCAAAATATGACATGTAATTACCAATCCAGCATTAGTAGTATATAATCTCAAGACACTTTAAGGTCCGTCCACTTTGTTCTTTTCAAATGTGAATCAAGAATGTAAATCAAAGTTTAACTGTCTTTAATTTTTTTCTTCTTCATAGAGCTGCTCAGATTCTTGATGGCTACCCTGTTCTTTATTATGCAAGGTTTGTCATTTTTTGAATATAGATATTAAAGCGTCCTGGTTATCTGGGGGATAATTCTTAAAACAGTGAGAAATTGAACAGCAGTTTGAATGGATATTTCTCTTTGTAGATTTAGAGAATTGTTCAAAGCCAAATTGGGACTACTTGGAGAAAGGGAGGGTGATGATGATTTAATTGCATTTCTCCTACATGTGAGTTTATCATTCTGTGTTTTATTGTTTCCTGATTCATATTTGGATTACTGTTCAGTGTGTTTTTGAGTAATATATATATATATGTGTGTGTGTATATCATTCTTTTCATTAGCTCATGGAGCAGACAGAAGCTGATTTTACAATGACATTTCGGCAGCTCAGTGAGATTACTCAAAGCCAATTATTAAATCTCAACCTCCCTCAGGTATTAATTTATGACATTTGAATTTATTCTTAAGTCAGTTTTAAAATATATTATTGAAGTTTATTTATTTTCCAGTGATTTTATTGGGGACTCTTAAAGTTCTTATAACATTCCATATGTCATTTGTATCAAGCATATTTGCACACATATTACCATCTTCATTTCCAAATATTTCCTACTTGAGCCCTTGGTATAAGCTCCTCTTTCCCTCTCCTTTTTTTTAATAAGTTATTTTATTGGGGGCTCATACAACTCCAATCACGATCCATACATATGTCAATTGTATGCAGACCACATTTGTATACTTGTTGCCATCATCACACTCGAAACATCCTCCCTCCACTTATTGAAGGATATTTTATATGCTGTAAAGTTAACCTATCATAACTGGAAAATTCAATGCATTTTATAGTCAATTGTTAATATAATCCAGGTGTAGCACATTTCCTTCAATCTAAAAAGATTTCTGAATTCATTTGCAATTAAACCCTATTTACATCCCCAGCCACAAGCAACTACTAAAGTGTTTTTTGTCTCTGAGAGTTCATAGACACGGAGTCATACAATAGGTGATCTTTGGTGTCTGGCTTCTCTACTTAGTGTTCACACTGTGTCCTAGGTCTCTTTTCTTTATAGTAAACCCACTGCTCCTGAGTCGGTTTCCACTCACAGAAACCCTATGGAACAGTCGAACTGCTCCGCAGAGTGGCTGAGGCTCCAAATCTGTGTGTGTGTGTGTGTGTGTGTGTGTGTGTGTGTGTGTGTGTGTGTGGCATCACTACCCTGGTGGGAGTAGGAAGCCCACCCTTGCTCTGGGGGAGCTGCTGCTCCATCTGAACCGTCAACCCTGTGGGCAGCAGTCCTCTACACAACCACTATGCTTCTGGGGCTCAGCCCTCATGTTTAACTTTTAAGAAACTGTGAGTGCAGTTTTCCAAATGACTGCATTTAATTCAGTGTTTTGAACATATGTTGGCTTTTTATTTCAATGCTAATACATTAGATTCATGGAATAATTTTAGAATTACCAGAGGACTCTTATTTTTTATAGATTTTTCTAAAACCTAGATCTGCTTATAAGTCTTTCAGATTGCTGTCATTGTTTTCACTGACTCTTTTTTTCCCACTTACTCTTTTAAAAAAAATCACTTTATTTGTTTGCATTCTTTTTGAGATTAAGTCCAGTCTAATTTCTAACAATTTTTATTTCACTATAATTTATGACAATAGGTACCATCCCTTGAAGGTGATAAGTATGATTGGTATCTCAGTTTCTTGATCATGAAATTGAGGCAGAGAGAGATTAAGTCAGCTGTTCCAGGTTCTATTCTACTAAGTCTTGAGATACTAGAAACTTTCTCCAGAAACCAGGATCCTCACCTCTATACTGTACTGGATCTTTCTCAAGTTACCTGGTCCGCTCCCTTGTTGAAATGGGCAGTGCACTTTACGCCTTACACATGGGAAAATCAAAGCTCCAAGAAGTGAAATACTTTTCGGCCCGCCCCGAGACACAGACTGTCCCTCTGGGTCTTGACGATCCAAAGCCCATGGATGGGAACCACTTGGCTAAGTGGCCTGTTTTGTACCAGGCATGGCACGTGGGATCTGAGATTGAATAGGACATGGTCTCTGTCTTCACAGAACCTCTTTCCTGGTCTAGCAGCAAAGTCTGACCTCTGTAGGAATAATTATATGCCCCACTGAGAACCAGCAGGGTGTAAACACACACGCCCCCCTCAATAGGTGCTGCTAGAAAGAAAGAAGGGGGTAGACACTGGTGAAGGAGGTGACTGTTGAAGGCAGAAAAAAAGCTGTGGGGGGGGGGGTGCGGGGGCGGGGGCAGCAGGCTCAGCGCCTGGAGGAGAGGGAGCTGATTGGGATGCAAGGTCTTGCCTTTGATCCCGGGAGCACCACGGTTAGAATCACATTTTAGGAATGCCAACCCTATTACCTCTTTCTTTGTCTTCTTTTAGTGAGGGAGGATCTGAAAGTAGGAAGGGGAGCTGTGATGCCAATGCTCAATTCAAGATTGAAAAATAAGTAAGTTTAGTCAGTAAGTATTGAACGGACTAAGGATAGAAGCACAACTATATAGGTAGAGGCGGGAGGAACTGAAGTGAGAATTACAAGTGAGCTTATTCAAGTCAGGACTGGCTCTGCTAGTCTGGGCAAGGAGTTCCATTCCTCCAAAGACTTGAATACGGAGGACAAGTCTCTGGCAGTTTCTCCTAGATCTGTTGGACCTCCATCTGCAAAAGGGAGCTAACATACATTGATACTGCAAACCTGCGCCACTGAACTTCGTAGAACAGCAGGCAACTCCTCCCCTAAAAGGCTTGATGAACTCTTCTTTCACTTTCACTATGAATTGGGTGAATGTTTAAAGAACAAGTCAGGTGTGTGTGTGTGTGTGTGTGTGTGTGTGTTTTTAAATCACTTTATTGGGAGCACATACAACTCTCATCACAATCCATATGTGCATCCAGGTGTCAAGCACGTTCCTACACTTTTTGCCATCATCATTCTCAAAACCTGTGCTTTCTACTTGAGCCCTTGGTATCAGCGCTTCATTTTTCTCCTCCCTTCCTCTCCCTCATGAACCTTTGATAATTTATAAATTATTATTATTGTGTCATGTCTTTCACTGTCTGATGTCTCCTTTCATCTACCCGTTTCTCTTTTTTTATTCAACAATTCAAATACACTGTGAGCCATCTCATGGATTACAGCCTCCACAGTGTAACAACACTTAACCTGCTTCCTCATTTTTCCTAATTCCATTCTTTCTTCTTTCCTAACTCTGCTGTGTTCGTCCTTGGGGAAATACTGCCCTTTTTGTCTAAGACATGTATGCTTCCCTATTTTCATTCCCTTCTAGAGCTACTCATTGTTTGGCTGAGAACTGGCTCTTGGAAGTGAGTTCAATTTCAGGCCTCAGGTGCCCAGGTTAGCCGTCCACCAGTCAGTCTGGCCTTTTTATGACTTTGCATTTTGTTCCTTATTCATTCTTGATCTGGATAGTACCAGTCCACTAAATCTCTCATAAATATATTGATATTTTCCATACCAGTACATTGAGAAAAATCCTTACTTTTTCCCTTCTGTAGTAGAGCAGTCCATTTGTAGGTATATTTTGCTTAATCAGTTCCTTACAAATGGACCCTTGGGTTGGTTCCCAGAATGGATTTATGGAACCAAAGATTTATATTAGCCATAAGAGAATGAAGGAACTCAAAGTCTCAAAGAAGAAATTAATCCTCAGGAGTGATCACTCACACAAACCACAGCCTCTTCTAGCCTGAGCTCAAAGGAACTAGATGTTGCCGTACTGCCATTCTGACCAAGGACACCATAGGAAGCACTGTGTAGGAAGGGAAAGAAATGTAGAACATAACTCAAATCCCTAAAATTTCTCCACAGGAGACTAGAACCTGAGACTCAAACCATTGAATGGGGAATTGAAAATATTTCTGCAGACCACCAGCAGCCAAAAAACAACTCAGTCTATAAAATAAATAGTATCACCCATGAGGACTGTGCTTTCTCAAATAGCAAATGATATGAGACCAATCGATCAACATTTCTTAGAAACCAAAGGTTCAAGAAGGCAAAGCAGGGAAGGGGGAAGCTAGGTCAATGAAACAGAACAAACAGAATGGAAATAAAGAGACTGCTGATAAAAATGTGATAATTTTAATCAGTAACTTGCAACAACTTGTATGAATTTCTATGCAAGTTTTCATTTAAAACACAATTTTAAAAATAGAAAAGACCCCGTAGACCAGGTGCCAGATACTACAAAGACACTGAACCCTAGATCTTCAAGAGGGATATGACGTGGAAAACCCCCTTGGTCTACTAGGCTTTAACTCAAACACACCTGTAACCCGAGGACTTAAGTCCAAAGCTACATGGTGTGCAAAGGAGCAGAAGGCAGTCATACCAAGAGTGCTGAACTGTCGCTCGGCATACATTTACTTACTACGCCAGTGCCCTACTTGCTCTGTTAAAGCATGTATTATTCTGGTAGGCTTGTGTCTGACACTGTTGGTGAATATTATAACTTTTGCCTGGCTCCCATTGTTTGTGTAAATAACATCCAGTCACATAAAGATTTATTCTGTTCAAGTCAGTTATCCATGCATTGTGATTTGTAGTTCGCCTACACTTGTTCAATCTCCCTTCCTCAATGGTGTTTTAAAACTAGTACCATGGGCTAATCAATAATACTGTAAGTAGAGTCCCTGTGCTTCAGCCTGATGATCAATAAAATTCTCTCCTATAAAATAACAAAGCCATCTCTTTAAAGTGATCCAGAAGCAAATAAAAAAACGTAAATTCAAGAATGTATTTTGGGCTTGCACTTAATCCTAGTTCCAATCTAAGAACGACTAGTTCTTAAGACCTGGTCCTGCATGAGACTCATCCTCATGAAGGAAACATGGAAGATAAGATAAGGGTGTTATAACAAAGTGTGGTGAAGAAATTAGATGGTGCCGCCAGGCTATCAGATAGAATAGCAGCTGTGTCTTAAAGGCTTGTTTTCAAACAAGCAGCCAACGAAGAGAGAAGTCTAAGCCCACATGGAAGAAGTACACCAACATTTGTGATCGAAGCATTGTAAGTGATATAATCCAAAACTGAAGGAATAATATCAGAGTTTACATTGTGAAATTCTGGTGTGCAAAGGACTTAGCATACCAGAAATATTTTGGAAGTCCAAAATACGTTTGTAGGTTCTATACAGGGAATAGCCTGTGGTGATTTCCTTGTAACCATAACTAAGGGATGGGATTAATCTGATTATCAGACAGAGAGTATTGGAGAGATGTCTATTGTGGATGAAAATGATAAATCTGACTTGAATGGTTAAAACCTTGTCATTCAATCTCCCTTTTGATATACTTTGTACTTGAACTAGTTTTTAGTTTTCTTTCTTTTTTAAACATCACATTAGGGTTTATATCTGGCGCAGTTTGTCATTGGTGATAGCCTTCTTGATTCTCTGTTATGTATTTTTCTGTGTATTTCATTTTAGGAAACCTAGGATCGAGATCATAACAGAACCAGGGTTCCTGGGGGGGGACATGGGGGACAAGGGGAGGTGAGGGTAAAGGGGGAGCTGATATCAAAGAGTACACAAAGGATGAAATGTTTTAAAACTAATTGCGATAGTGACTTGCATCACTATTTGATAAGATTGAACTATGGAATGGTATGCTATCTGAATTCGGTCCTAATAAAATGGTTGAAAGAAAGTAAGATAAAAGGGAAGAGGAAATGTGCATGGATTAAGCCTCTGGTGAATCCCTCTTAACATAATTGAGGGGTAGGGATAGCTGGGCTCTCATGCTGAGTGTATTGGAAAGTGGATTATGGCAGGTATCGTTACAACTTAGTATTATTACTTTCAATTCCCCTTTGACTAATTCTAAGGCTATTCTAATTATCAATATTTTCTGGTTTCTTGCCAAATGAGGTTTTCCTCTAGTTTGTTATTGTTAGCTTTTTTATTTCTTTGCTTTTTGTTTTCCTATGTTTTTCTGAATATGAAATCTAGGATGCGTGAATCTGTAGAGCTCGTAAGTGGATTCCTGGCTGTGAGTCTGGCAGGGGAGCTGGGGGGCAGAAATGGGGAGCTAATAAGGAGTACAAAAGAGATGAAAATGTTCTAACTTGGATTGTGGTGCTTGTACAACTCTTCACGATGTGATTGAGCTGTTGAGTTGCATGATAATGTGGATTGTATCTTACATACCATTCAATAAAATCTAGCAAATAGATAAGATGATATGTGAATTTGGGATTTTGCTGGATATTAACCAGTTGTCATTGGCTTTGATATTGCACATTTGAATGAGCAATATGTCCCTTTTAAATGGGGAAAGTGTCCTTTTAAAGGGGGAAAGGTAAAAGCCAGTGCTTAATATCAAAATATAATTTCAATTATACACGTCTGTTTCTCTTGAATATGAAATTGCTTCCACCCTCTAACCCCAGACTCAAACTGTTGCCCTCAAGTCGACTCCAGCTCCTGGCGACCCCAGGGCAGGCCGCTCCAGAAGGGGTCTCTGGCTGGGGTCCCGTGAAACCAGGCCTCCAGGTCTTTCTTTCCTGCTGGAGTGAGCGGATACAGACCCAGTCATTTACACTGGTGGCCTTAGGTAGAGCTCCCTGCTTATTATTCTTGTGAATTCTCTGCGCTGTTGGTCCCCAGTCTGTGCTCCCCTCATTGAGAATGATAAAAGTTTTAGTTCTTTGATGCCTGATAAGTGATCCCTTTGACACCCCGTGGTCACACAGGCTGGTGTGCTTCTTCCATGTGGGCTTTGTTGCTTCTGAGCTGGATGGCCGCTTGTTTGCTTTCAAGTCTTTAAGACCCCAGACGCTGTATCTTTTGATATCTGGTCACCATCAGCTTTCTCCACCACCTTTGTTTTTTGCACACATTTGTCTTCAGTGATCACGTCGGGAAGTTGAGCATCATGGAATGCCAGTTTAATAGAGAAAATGTTCTTGCATTGAGGAAGTACTTGAGTGGAGGTCCAATGCCCATCTACTGTCTTAATACTAACCCTATAGATATATGCACATAGATCTATTTCCCCATCATCATATATAAATATATTTACATATATACATGCCTGTATTTAGACCTCTATAAATGCCCTTTACCCTCCAGTTCTTTCCTCTATTTCATTTTACTTTCCTCTATTTCATTTTACTTTACTCTTGCCCCACTATCATGCTCAGTCTTTTTTGGGATTTCAGTACTTTCAGTTCTTTCACTCTTTTTTTTTGTTGTTGTTGTTGTTGTTGTTGTTGTTTTGGTTTTTGGGGCATCACTGCTCTCCGGTGGTGGGAGTAGGAGGCCCAGCCCCACTGCTGGAATTGAACCTCTGTCCCAGTGGGCCGCAGTCCCGCGCACAACCACTACGCCACCGGGGCTCAGCCCTTCAGTTCTTTCACTCTTTATCAATCCCTATCAGGCCTCTCACACCACCTTATCACTGATTTTGAATCACTTGCTGTTTCCTTATCCCTGAGTTGGTCAACACCACCTCCTTTCCCCCACCTCCTCAATCCGCTGAAACCATTAGTCCCATTGTGTTCTCCTCCAGGCTGTTCACGCTGTTTTATCTTATCTAGATAGACCTGCAGAGATAACAATATGTACTTAAAACAACAAGGCATCCTAAGATGAAGTGAGTGACCAAAGAAAATAAAGCAATGACAACAAAAAAACCCCAATGTTCAAAAGATCAATATAAATAAGTAAAAAAATTAAAATAATAATACTAAAATAAAACCCTTTAATTAGTTCAAGGTCTTTTCTTTGACCTCCAGGAGTGTCCTCATTGAGTCCGATGGGAACTCCATGCTCTACTCCCCTGCTGCTCTGCTGCACACCCTTTGTGTTGGCCTGGGTGTGGCGGGGTCAGACGATGCAATTCCGACCCTGTTCTCCATTGCTGTCCTCACAGGGCCATAGGTCAGTGAGGGATGCCTTGTTTCACAGTGGGGCCAGCCATATGTGCACCCACTGTTCTGAGTGGGAATGTCGTCCTGAAGGCTCGCGCCAGGATGCACTCCATTCTCTCTTTCTTTCCCCTTCATTTGTTCTTATGTGCTCTGTTCAGGCAGATCTCGCTCTCCAAGATGTCCACATAGTTGGGATCAGCGTTGGTCTCTCAGACACCTCCACTGGCTCCCTGTTCCATGCTGGCATGCTGCATTTACATCCTAGAACACCGGGTTTAAGTTTAGTCCCTCTTTCCCTGTGGAGATATAGACAGGATGCTCCCCTTGGGTGGGTTAGTACCCCATTCCCCCTCTACACATCGCCATTTCCCTGCCTCTGACAGGGGCCCTGTTTTATTAATTTTATATCATCTCATGCTGTACAGCTCTTAGCACATAGATGACAGCCCATAAATGTTTGTTAGATAAATTAAGAGAGAAGTAAATGCAGTTGCATATTGAATTTTAAAATGAAATTACGCACCAGGAGAGTTCCCTGTATAAAACAAGGATTTGGGTAGTAAAAGTTTTCATTCTGTTACTCCCACTAGAAGGCAGTGATGCCCACAAAAAAAGTTTTCATTCTGTAATCTCATCAAAATTTTGTATGTTTAATTTTTTGTAAATCTTGTCATGCCATGACAAGTGTAAGATTGCTCCCAGGGCGGGGATGGCAAAATGGGTCCCGCAAGCCATATGTGACTCTTTCAGTTCATACATGTGGCTCTGAAGGAAAACTGGAAAAAATATTAAGACAAATATTCAGATAATGGTGATTTTATTGGTTTGTAAAAATATTCTTATGGTTCTTGAGTGAATTTTAAATCGTTGTGGGGAACCGGACTGGATTTTCCATCTCAAAAGTTTACCAACTCCTGAGCTAGGGTTTAGAATTTGAGAATTGAATGCTATGAGAGGAAAAGAGAAATCCTATTTGTGTGTGTGTGTGTGTGTGTGTGTGTGAGAGAGATTTGTTTTGAATGTGTGTGTGACTTGTACTTGAGTTATATTGAAAAAAACTCTCCAGATATTACACAATTATTAAAGATTCTAAGTAAGTAAAAGGAAACATAAGTTAAAATAAACTGAATATGAATATAATAAAAAGTTGATTAATGTGTTTTCATCTAGAATTTCTGGGCCCTGAAGAAGATTTCAAAGCATGAACTCTTTCCTGCTTGGCTATCTCAGTATCTTTTGAGACTGAAGAGGTAAACTAAACTAAGCACTCCCACAAAGGACAGTTATGTACAGTGAAACCTGTGGGAACCAATACTTGACAGGAGTGTCTTGATTTTCCAGATCTTGCAAATTATCTGCCTTTGACAGAGTATACTCTTACAACATTTTCCGTTTTTTGTGCTAGCAGAAACATGTTTTCTTTTCTTTTTTTTTCCTTTCTGGCCAATTTCCACCTCATGCAAGGTCTGGCTTCGGGGGTTTTACTGTATTCTTTCAGCAGTTTCAGTGTATCAGTTTCCTCTCTTCCTTTCCATTTTTCAGTATTTCCCACTTGCTCTTGGGTAACTGCACTGGTTGAGACATATAGAACATGTCCCTCAAGCAGTGCCTCTGTCTGATTGCCTTAGACCTCCGATACCAGGGCCTCTAGGTGGCCCGAGTCCATGGAGAGCTGTCTACACTGTTTATCTGTTTATTCCCATGTCTCGTGAGAATTCTGTTATTTAGGTCAGTGGCCATTGAACAGGGAAGGGCTATGTGCTCTTGGCTATGCATGCCACTGCTTCTAATTCATTTTGAGTTCTTACAAGACATGGCACTATTTTCAGAAAATTATACCTACAATCAAGAAGTCTCTCATAGCTTTTAGATTTTAGAGAATTTTTTTAAATTGGCAAAAATAAAAGAATATTTAGTATTATCTAGAATAACTAGAACTTAAAATATATATTATTTAATCAGACTCAGTATTTTCTGCCTTTCTTTTACCCACTGTCTCTGATTTTTTAATGTTTTTCCATCAGGGTTTGCCTTGTGAAACAACTCCCTTCCTTTTGAATAAAAGATGTAATATGAGAGATAGCGGTTAATGTTGTCCTTTGTTCTATTCATTTGTAGTAATGCGAATGACTCAGATTCTAAAAGAAGAAAAAGAATGACAAGTAAGTAGTCCTTATAATTTGCTGAAGCTGAACTTAAAAAAATCATTTTGTTCGGGGCTCTTACAGCTCTTATAACAGTTATATCAAACATATTTGTACAAATGTTACCATCATCATTTAAAATTTTTTATTTTCTTTCTGTTTGAGCCCTTGGTATTAGCTCCTCTTTTTTCCTTCCACCCCCCACCCTCCCACCCTCATGGACCCTGATTTGCTGAACTTTAAGGACTACCAAGTAAAAGACACATTTTTGGTAAATCTGAGAACAATTACTTAAGGAAGTGAGGTTTTGCTATGTTTGTGTTTTAAACAGGAAGAAATCTAGGTAAGTCTGTTGTCGCTGAGTTAAAATGTGGAGGATGGACTTTTTAGCTGGTGTCTATCAAGCTGCCATAGTGATCACTAGCTCTGTGTTCATAACTGTATGTACCTATGCTGAAGTAAACACCGCAACAACTGGTGGAGAACTGGAGGGTGGATTTATGGGATGACAGAAAGAAAATGGGATTTTGGATTCTAGCGGAAAGATTTATTTCTCTGTCTTTCGCTGAGATGTCATGGAGAGGGGATTTGACTCTCTGACTCTCTTGGTGCTGAACTGTGGTAAAATGGGCCCGGTTATTACGTTGTAGTGATAGGAGCCTTCAGGGTACAATGGTCACGGTGCTTTGCTGGTAACTGGAGAAGCCTGTCTGTTTACACCAGCAGCGTTAGGGGTGAAACATGGAGCCATCTGTTTCTGGAAAGACTTTCAGCTTTGGAAAAAAAATCTCTCCTATAGGTTCACTATGAATCAGAATGGACTCATCTGCAGTGGAGGAGGTTGTAACAACGTGCCATTATATATGTGAAACATCCTGTTACATAGCTCGGGTTAGACTCCAGAAACCAAAGACTCACTGCAGTCTAGCTGATTCTGACTCATAGGACAGGGTAGAACTCTGTGGGTTTCCAAGACTGTAGCTCCTTTAAAATTTTGTTTATTTATTTATTTATTTATTGGCATCACTGCCCTCGGTGGTCATGGGAGCTACCCAGCACTGCTCCTGAGAGCCACCGCTGGATTTGAACCGCCAAGCCTGCGGGCTGCAGTCCTGCACTCAACCACTTACGCCATTGGGCCTTAGCCCCTGTAGCACTTTTTAAAAAAAAATCATTTTATTGGGGGTTCATCAAAGCTTTATCATAATCCGTCCATCCATCCATCGTATGCTAATAAGCACATTTGTACATTTGTTGCCATCAACACTCTCACAACATTAACTTCCTCCTTCAGCCCTTGGTATTAACTCCTATCCCCCCTCCCTCTCTGCTACGTCTCCCTCATGAATCCTTGATAATTTATAAATTTGTCATATCGCACACTGTCCGATGTCTCCCTTCACCCACTTCCCTGTTGTCCTTACCTCAGGGAGGAAGTTATATTATATGTAGAGCCTTAAAATCGGTTCCTCTTTTCTGCCTCTCCTTCTCTCCACCCTCCCGGTATTGTCACTTTCACCACTGGTCCTGAAGGGACCATCTCTGTTGTTCTGGATTCCCCATGTTTCCGGTTCCTATCTCTACCAGTGTCCATCCTCTGGTCTAGCTGGATTTGTAAGGTGGAATCGGGGTCATGATAGTGTGGGGAAGGAAGCATTGAAGAACTAGAGGAAAGTTGTATGTTTCATCATAAGACTGTGCCTCTTTATAGGAGTAGAAAGCAAGAGTGGTTGCTGCTTTTGACCTGCCGACCTTGTAGTTAGCAGTCCAACACATATCCACTGGGACCCCAGGGCATACTGCACACCCAGTAAGTGGTAGTTATAAGAATAGTTCACACTTGGGGATTGATTTTTTTCAGTTTACCAAATGATTTCTTTCATACTTGGACTAGACATGAAATGAAGTTAGCTCTTCTTATAATATAGATCTGAGCAAGATCAAAGAAGTTAAGACTAAAGAAAGTTGGTGTTTGGGCTGGGGTCCAACCAGGCCAACCCCTGGACCAGGCAGCCCCTCGCATCCCTTTGCACCAACCTCACAAGAAGGAGATAAACAGTCTGCTGAACTTTGTAACCCCTGCCTCTGGCATTTCACAGAGCTTATCTCTCAAGGCCGGGGCTGTACAGCCTTTCCCTCAGTGTAGCAGAAATCAAATTTGCGAAAGACAAGATGTACTCACAGACCATATCCTGACTCAGACCCTGCAGTTGCAACATCAGAACGCCTCATTTTCCTTATTGGTACATAAGTCCTTGGCTCAAGTCCTGTTTATGTCCCACTGCCTCACTGCCAGGTGCGGCTTCCCTGGCCTAACTCTCAGGTCTCGAAATCCACCCAGGGGCTCAAGATGTTCCAGTCCCTTTCTCTGCTGTCCCTTCCCTTCCCAAAAGTCCTTCCCTATGCCAACAAAGCCTATCTTTCCTTTCCATTCCTAACTGCTTGGGGACTTCTATCAGAACACAAGTATGTGTCAGCAGGGTGGCTGGGTGAGGTGAATTCTCATTGCTAGCTTAGGGATGAGATGGTTTTTGAGCTCAAAACATTGTGGTAGAAATAAAGTTCATTTTTACAATCAAGAGAAAAATCTTGGCGGTAGGGTGTATGTGGGGGATTAGTTGCCGGCCACTTAATGTTAATTTAAGCAAATTACAAAGCGTGTGCTGGGCAGCTCCAAATCAGGGCCATTACAGCAGCCACGGGCAGGAGGAACCCAGGGTGGCGTCACTGTGTTTGGATTCATCTGGTTACATCAGGGAGGGAGAGATGCTCAAATGAAGGAAGTTCGATGAGCTCGAGGCTGCAGGTTGGAATCTGTTATTTCAGAGAGTAAATTTTGCTGAACAAGGTGCTTTCAAGGAAGGTAGACGTCGATGTGCACAAGGGAATTGGAATTTTTATTTAGGCTGGCGGCTTCCTCATGAGACGTCACTTTGTTTTTAAAGTTACGCTGTCCTATATTACCTTTAGTACATATCTAACCTGTGTAGTGTTTGTGTGAGTCAGAACTGACGTGATAGCATGGGGTTGCCTGATGTATAGACATAAATGTCTAGTTTCTACACAGCCCACTGAGCTGCACAGGCTAGATGGCTCGGACTTTGGACTTAGTCCTTTCACGGCATGCCGCATCCTTCATAGGCCACACCAGCAGGATCCCATAGGGAAACTGCTCTCATTGAACTGGGCTTGAGCTGTCATCCACTTGTAGCAGGTTTTAAGAAGAGAAGAAAGAAATTTATAGGCAGAATAATTTGTTTCTTAAATCTGTTTTAATAATGATGTGAGAATATATGCAAATGTGATTAATTATTATTCATACATATCTCAGTTAAATTGGATAGGGATAAATAGACACAATCTCACTTCCATCGAGTCACAGCAGCCCTACAGGACAGGGTAGAACCGGACCTGTGAGTCTCTGAGACTGTAAGAAAGCCCCATCGTTCTCCTGTGGAGTGGCTCAGTGGTTCTGAACTACCGACCTTGTGGTTAGGAACCCAGAGCATGGCGACTACCCCACCAGGGCTCCTGGAGTGATAAATACAATAGAGTGGTGAAGACAACAGCTAGGAAATGGGAGTTACAGTGATGAGCAGACCTCCCCGCTTTCTAGTCGCCCCCACCAGTCCACAGTGTGATAGCCACGGCCATTGGGTCGCGTCTGATTGCTAGCGACCCGCCGACCATTTCCAAGACCGCCGCTCCTTTCTCCCACGGAGCTGCTGGCGGTGGGACGCGTCGCCTGTGCAGTCGGCAGTCCGCGGACTGCCACACCGCCCGCCACACCGCTTTTTCAGCACTGGGCTCACAGACGGTGCGCACAGTGAGGGTTTTTCGTGGAAGTTAACAGGCTACGATTCAAGTGAGCAAGCTCAGGATAGAGCTGTTCGGTCAGTACACGTTACAGGGTTTATTCCGGGTACTCATAAATGCCCCAAGGGCAGGCCACTCCATTCTCCCCCTCATCCTGAAGACACTCACCTTCAGCTCTGTGGGTCAGTGAGCCCCGCTCCTCAAATTCTAGAGGCACCCCACTCCCAAGGCAGCCTCCTGTTTGATTTGCTCCGTGGGCTGGGAAGTCCAGCACTTGGCTCACACTCTGGCTCCGGGTTCTTCTGCCGCTCCTTTGATGTCACCGCTGTCTTCTGGACCAAAGATGGTCACTGCACAGGGATCTGAGGTCCAGAGGATATGCGTCCCTCCTGGCTCTTGCTCACAGTGAGATCTCCACCCTGCTTCTCAGAGGACTACTTTAAAAAAAAAAAACATCCTTTTGGGGGCTCGTACAATTCTTATCACAATCCATCCATCCATCGTGTCAAGCACATTTGTACATATATTGACCTCATCATTCTCAAAACATTTTCTTTCCACTTGAGCACCTGGTATCAGCTCATTCCACCCCCTACCCCTCACGAACCCTTGATAATTTGTAATTTTTTTTCATGTCTTACACAGACCCGTGTCTCCCTTCACCCACTTTTCTGTTGTTCCCCCCCCGGAAGAGGGTTATATGTAGATTACTATGATCAGTTTTACAGGACTCATTTTATACCCAGCAGGATGGCACTCACAGTGAAACCTGTCAACAGTCATTCACAGATGAATCCTACCCGTGTCTTCCCCCACCTTTTTATCCAGACCCCCGCAGGAAGAGACCATTTGATGGGACTTCTTCCATTGTAGATTAGTTGAGCTTCATGGTTGGGAATACTCAATCTTTTGTTGCCATTAGGTGTGCTGATTTCCAATATGTTACTAATTTCAATTAAATGGTAGCCATAGCATGGCTTGGTTTAGATTAAAAAGTGCTCAGTGAAAGATGGCCTGAAGTCTCCTTTCTCAGCTCCAAGCGCCATTGATCCGGCAAGGATCTCGAATGTCTTCCTCCTGTGGCCTTTTCCTTCAAAGTGTTGAAAGCTGAAACCTCAGAGATGAATTACAAATATATTTTTTTAAAGATGAATTAGGTTCCTGTCGATGTAGTGTATGACATAGTAATTTCATCATTACAGAGTTATCTGAAGATCTGGTTCAACACAATCCATATTAACCCATTTGCTTAACAGTTTGTCTCTGGAAAAAAAAAAACACCCCACAGCAACTGAAAAGGTACAGATTTCGTAAGTCCTCAGTCAATCTTACACACAGATGTACACTTTCACTTTGATGCCCCTGAAAGGACATTTCTAGGTTTTGCCCTGGGAAAGGGCGCGCCTGAAATAGACAGTGTTCTCTCTGACGGCCAGATTCGGTGCGGTCGCCTTGTTCTATCGTCTTTGTACTTAGCATTCCATCCAAAGTACATGGCTTCCAGCAACAATTACTTCCATCTCGTACCTTTTTCTCATTGCCAAGTTTTTACCAAGTGCCAAATGAGTCGCCCTTTTAATAGGTGATTGCACCCTTCCTCCCCAAACCGAGCCCCCACTTTCTCTTGCATGCTCGTTACTCTTGTGTGTAAAGATTATATGTCTTTTTGGTGGGTATGCATGCACATGTGTTTCCTTTAAAGTCTATATAGACTTTGTTTTCGATTCGATAAAGATAAATTTTTAGAAACTACAACAACAACAACAACAACAAAAGCTTCTTCCATATTTCCATCACCAAACACAACCCCTTCCCCTTGATTCACTGAATCCTGGTTCTTTTTCTGTGTCTATTGACTAGAAGGCAATGTAGTACTAATCATCCTGAGGGATAGTTTTAGATCTTTTCACGAAGGGGTCTTAGTGGTACGTGTTGGACTGCTAGTAGTTTCAAACCTACTAGCTGCTCTGGGCGTAAAGATGAGATTGTCTGCTCCTGTAATGATTTACGAAACCTTGGAAACCTTACATAGAGGCGCCATGGGTCAGAATTGATGGAAAAAGTTTGATTTTTTGGGGGGAAGGTGGGGTACTTGGTTTCTTTTCACTAATAATAAAATAAGCCTTTTTTCCTTGTCACAACATAGTCTTTTAACATCTTGATGGCTGTATAATATTTCTTTGAAGTGCTCTGTAAACATACCCCTATTATTAAATATTTAGACATTTCCTTCCTGGGCATAATGCTTGTTTGTAGGTGATTTTGTTTCATTATACCGTACTCTTGGAGAAGTAGAAATACTGGGTTACAAGGTACTTAATGCTTCTAGATTATCTCGCATTTCTTCCAGACCTCTAAATCCAGGTTCAGGTGGAATTTTGTTTTGCCTAATCCAGTCAAATCACTCAAACTGCTGTTGAAGACTATGAATTGGATTTCTGTAACTCTCTCAGAACTAAGTCATCAGTGGGACAAGCAGCCCCTGCCACACTCCCTTCAATAATAAGCTATTTTGGAAAAGGCTATTGTCAAATCAAGTCATGGTCCCCTTATTGGAATATCTTATAATGTGAAAAAAATGCATGGGTGCATACAAATGTCTTAAGGGTTTTGTGGACACATAGCCTTTTCAGTTTGCCCCAGCAGCACACAGCAGGAGGCCTGTTGACTCAGGCATTAATTTTGTCCTTGAAGATGCTGCAAACTGCCACTGCTTCGGCCACTGGGACCATAAAACCACTTCACATGAACGACTTCCTGCCTGTCTTACAGTATTCTTAGTGAACCAAAAGTAATTTCTAAAAATAATGTTGAAGTACCAAAAATAAAAATATACCATAACATAACAAAGATTTTTTTCTACCCTAGAATTATCTGATGCTGATAATTTGCTGTCTTTTTAATTTAATTAAAGAAACATTTTATTGGGGGCTTGTACATCGATTTTCATAATACATAAATACATATACTGTGCCAAGCACCTTCATGTATCTGCTGTCGTCATCATTCTCCAAACATCTGCTTTTCCACTTCAGCCCTTGACATCAGCTTCTCATACTTTCCCCTCCATCCTTGCTTCCCCCCACCAACCCTCAATACTTTATAAATTATTATTGTTTTGTCATATCTTACACTGCCCAACACCTTCCCTTGCCCATTCCTCTGATATCTGTCCTCCGGATAGGAGGTTATGTGTGGATCCTTGTAGCTGGCTTCCCCTCTCTACCCCACCTTCCCTCCAGCAATCCAGTAGCTCCACTCCCAGCACTGCCCCCGAGGGATTCATCTGTCCTGGGTTCCCTATATTTCCAGCTCCCTTCTGTATGAGTGTACCTTCTCCAGTCCAGCTGGGTTTGTAAGGTAGAATTGAGACCATGATTGGGGGGGGGGGGGGAGAGGAAGCCTTCAGGAACTAGGGGAAAGTTGTAAGCTTCATCACTGCCTCTCTGCACCTTGACTGGCCTGTCTCCTCCCCATGACATCCGCTGTAAGAGGATGTCCAATTGTCCACCAGTGGGGTCTTGGGTCCCCACCCTGTTCTCCTCCCCCCCCCCCCATTCGTAGAGA
>PVJH01012802.1:0-62886 GCA_004026705.1 Nesogale talazaci
CATGGAAAACCTGATGCCGGACACCACCAAGGATTATTCCACTTGCACCCATGGTTTGCAGCTGCAAGGTGGACCTGCTTGCATGGTCATGGGAGTCCATTCCAGCTCAGAATGACCCTTGGGACAGAGCAGAACTTCCCCATAGGCTTTCCAAGGCTGTAATCTTTACAAAAGCAGACTCCCACATCTTTCTTCCATCAAGCAGGTGGAGGATTCAAACCACTGATCTTTCAGTTAGCATAAATGCACCAGGGAATGTCAGGAGCCCCTATTTCCCTCTTTATCTTTAAAGGTGCTGTTATTGTGTGTGTGCATGTGTGTGTGCACGCCTGCACATACACGCACAATTCCCACACTAGACCAGGTGTTCTGTCAGGCAGTGTCCAGCCCCACCCAGAAAAAAAGGCTTCCATCCAATACATACGCTTATTTAAAAAAAATTGGCAAAACATTAAAATATATTCCATCTGGTATTCTTTCACCTAAACTTCTTGTGCAGTCAAAGGATTCTGGAAACTCGGGATGATTTACTATGTCAGCATGCACACACATGCACACGTGTACCTATCAATCATATCAAGAAAATTCCTGTGAAGTTAGAAAACCTTGTGTCCTTACCAGGTAGTCTAATGGACTATTAGCTTCTCAGTGGCCAGCTTCTAAGAAAAGCACAATCGACGTGGCTACCTGGAACGCACACCCTTGGCCTCTCCCTTTCTTTCCCTTGGAGCCCGGGTGACCGAGGCAATGACCTCCCTGCTCCCAGACTCTCACTATCGTTTTGTATAATGAGAAATGAGCCCCGGTGGCGTCGTGGTTGTGCGCAGGACTGCGGCCCACTGGGATGGAGGTTCGATTCCAGCTCCACGAAGCAAAGGCTGGGCCTCCTACTCTCACCACCTGAGGGCAGTGATGCCCCCCCCCCCCCAAAAAAAAGAGAAATGCAAAAGTTTGCCTCACGGGGGTCTGATGGGTTTTGCTCCTGTTTTTAACTTGGAAATGCTTAATATAAATCCAACAACAGTCTGGTTTGAGCTTATTGTTTTAAAGCAAACATCTCCAAGCCAAAGAAAAAAAAAGAAAAAGATGCAAAGGAAAGCAGTCTTTCTCTCTCTGCTTTTCTTTCCTTACAGTCTTTTCTTTCCAAAGAACACAACAAAGAAACAAAGAGCCCAAACACACTGACTCACGCCTTTTTTCTAATCGAGCTGTGGTCAACTTGCTTCTGCATTTGAAAAAAAAAAAAAAAGGTAATAGTGAGGCTTTGAACTCCTGGTTTTAGAAGGCCGGGAGTGGAAGTTTTTCTTTAGCAGAAAGAACCAACACATTCCAAATCTGTCTGTCCATTCCTATGTATTTGTGAGAAAAGTCCACTTGGACCTACCGCCACCATTGATGTTCTTTTCTATTGTCAGGACTTTCTGAGAAAAGAAGAGACTGAATTTTGCCATTCAATGAAATCTTGAGTATTTTTTCAGACCTCACTCATTCAAGCCGCAGTTTCTCAGTTTGAACTTGCTTTGAGGACAAAAAGTGGTGTATGTAGCTTTTTGTGCCTGTAAAAGTTGGCTCCTCCCCTGTTCAGGAGGAAAATTTCTAAGTGGTTCAGAGATGTGAAGCTGCTTAGAGAGAGATTTCTATGAGACTTCTCATACAAAATCCCATCCTTAAGGATGTCAAGTGTATCTTTGGGGTTTGTTTGTTTTTTAGGTGTTCAAGCCTATCATAATATCATGCAGTCATATAACTTTCTAGTTTATAAAGGGCTTACACCTTAAGTTCTCAATATTTCTTTAGCTTACTTCTTTTAAAACATATAAAAATAAACTCTCAGTCCAAAGACATGTATATGCAGTTGCAGTACATTTCTAAATGGAGCTGTGTCATTTCTTTGGCTAATAAGATTGAACAGCTGGTCTCTCTTACATAGCACCCAATAGAATGATTTATTTCAGTATTAAAATATCTGTGAAGTCCAGCATCACATTCAGAAAGTCCTAAGGAATGGTTATGTAATTAAAGGGAAGAAATTAAGAGACAGAAAAATTTTGGGGGTGCTCACCTCTGCCATAACTTCAGGAGCCAAGTCCTCACAGAGAGAGACATTGTAGTCTCATCGTCAACTTAGAAACTCTCAGGGCATGCAGGTCCCCCTGATTACATGTAGCCACCTATGTAACAAAGTGGGCTATACCCTAACCCTAAAGTTCTCTGAGTTCATTGAAGGAGGAGCCTAACACCAGTGCTGGGGGCAGGTAAGCAAGAGTCACTCTTCCCTCAGCAGGGAGAACAATTGCAACACATCTGCTCCTATAGATAAAACAGCCAGCCAAATAGCAATCAGCCATATGCTTGTAAGTGGTAATTTTAAGGCAGCCCTATTATGAGAGGACATTTTGATGATCAATATTAATTAGGAGAATGTGATTGGGACCCATATCTACCTCACAAGTGTCAAGGCCTCCCTCTACACAGAATCCTGGTCTTCCAGAATTCGTAAAATATAGAGAGTTTAAAGAATTCATTTGCACACACTCTCTTCGCAGTCCTGTTTCCCAGAAATATCATTACTTAAAGTGTTCTAATAGACAATTCATGAGTGTTTTTCACTGTTAACTTCCTGGAAGGAAACCTCTGTGAGAAAGTTCTCTGACAAGAGAAGCAGAGTAACCCAAGGAACCCTGAAAATAGACTTCTGACTCAGGGGCAGGACATGGAGCCGCATCAGACTTGATCTGAAAACATACTCGAGGGTTAAAAGGCAGACCTGGAACTATCAGTTTCTTCTTTTTTTGGTTTTGCTCTGCTTTTTGTCTTTATTTTTTTTTTGCCCTATGCTATCTATATAAGATAGGCAGGACAAACAATTATGGGGTGAAAACAATGGGACCTGCAGTTCTGAGGGGACATGGGAAAGGCATGGGGCAGAACAGTGGAGTAGGGAGCCAACAAACTCAGGGATAAGGGAACAACAAGAGATCTAAAATTGACGGTCAAGCAGGGCCTATGATGCCTGGTGGGGTTTGATCAAGTACAATGTATCCTAAAGGAGTGTGAACATGATAGGTGGGATGTGAAAGCAAATAGAGGAAAAGAAGTAGGAGACAAAAGCTATTTATAGAGGAATAGCTAGAGGCATGTACATATGTTAATATATTAATTTACCATATGTACTCAAATATCAGTGAGGCACCTAATTTTACCACAAAAGTGCATTTTAAAATGTGCTGAAAAACTTAGCTGATACATGAGTATATATGGTACAATGAAAGGGTTAGAAGCTAATGTACATTTATTTATATCACAAATTTCAAGATAGCAGACAGACTTTGGACCTCTATGCAAGGCCTCCCTTAACACAAGAACATTTTGTTCTGAAAACTTGGCACTCTTTGATACTATCATTCCCAACTCAATTGCTGAAGAGAAAATGGGTGCATAAGCAAATGTGAAAAGAGTGGAAGGTGCCAGACTCTCAAAAGGTGTGGCATCTGCATCTTAAAGGCTTGAAGTTAAACAAGCAGCCATCTAACAGGGAAGTCAATAAGTCAACATAGAAGAGGCAAACCAGCCTGTGTGATCATGAGGTATTGACAGCATCCAGTATCAGGAATCAAACGATTCCCCCACCCCCCAGAAAAAATAATTATATTGATGTGAAAGGGGGTTGGAGTGAAGACACACAAAGCCAATCTGTAGAAAATTGGTCATCCCCCAACAGAAGGTTTACAAAGAAGAGATGATTTAATCAGGGTGCTATATATTACCGATGAAACACAAAGCATTCCTCTAGTTCCTGTATACTTCCCGTCCACCCCCCACCCACCCCTACTACCTTAACTTAGTTCTACCTTACAAATCCAGATAGACTGAAGTACATACATTGATAGAGATAAATCACCAACCTTGCAGTTAACAGCCAAACATTTAGTCCAAGGCGCTGTCAGGTTTACCTGACAACATCCCTACTGAGCCACCAACCCCAGTGGGCCATGGATTGAATCTGTTTTGCCTTGTTGTGAGTCTCCAAATAGAGATATTCAAGGGGGGTGGAATAGAAGATTGAATAAAAGGGCATTCAAATGAGAGGAGCAGAGATACTAGAAGCAAAGCATCAATTTCAAATGTCAATGAGGTTTCTAGAAGTAAAGTAAAAGTAAATCAAGAGGCCGATACTAGTGTGAGACATGATGATATGGTTTAAGACAGGATCTTAGCAATTTTTATTGCAACATTTCCAGACTTCCCTCATCTGCATCCTGCACAGTCTTCCCAGAGTTTTGCTGAGTGGTCCAAAAGCTTCTTGTAACATGATTCTGTGTGCCCAAGTAGTCTTCTTGTATAAGAATCTCTGGGCTTTGAGTCAAATATATTCATTTTGAATCAACACTCCGAGTGATTTGGATGTATAAGGGGATTACCCCCCCCCAAAAAATGGAATTGTTTTTCAAAGCTATAAATATACATACTTTTTACAAAACAACTTTATCACCTTCAAAGTATTCTTCATTACACTTAATACATTTGTCAAATCTGCTAAGCCATTCTTAGAAATGTTTTAAAAACTCATCTGCTTGGATGGCTGTCAGCACCCTTCTCATTTTTTTCTTCATCTCTTCCAAGTAATAAAATCGCTCTCCCTTCACGTCCCTCTTCATTTGTGGAAACAAAAAGAAGGTGCATGGAGTGAGGTCAGGTAAGATGGATGGGGCAAGAAAGGCATGCAATTTTTTTGTCAAAAACTGGTACACTGAGGGCTGAGCCCCGGTGGCGTAGTGGTTGTGCGTGGGACTGCAGCCCACTGGGACAGAGGTTCAATTCCAGCAGTGGGGCTGGGCCTCCTACTCCCACCACCAGAGAGCAGTGATGCCCCCCCCCAAAAAAAAAAAACTGGTACACTGAGATGGCTGCATGAACAGGTGCATTATGGTGGCAAAACCAGTCTCCCATCTGCAAAAAAATCAGGACTTTTTTTGTTGCACGCTGTTTGCAATCTTTTCAGAACTTCGAAATAGAAAGCTTGATGAATAGTCTGACCTGGTGGAATGAACTCCAAATACACTATCCTCCTCACATCAAGGAAACAACAGAGCATCATCTTGATCTTTGATTTCACTTTGACAAGTTGTTTTGGGTGAGTTGACAATGGTGTCTTCCACTGACTTGATTTATGTTGGCTTTCCAGGAGTTGTAAGAATAGCACTGTCTTGTCACCAGTAATGACCTTGGGGAAAATGTTTGAGTCACTTCAGAGTTATTTTTTCAAAGCATGGCATGTTTCCACTCAATGTTCTTTTTCCCTATTTAGTCAGAACCCAAGGCACAAATTTCATAGTGATCCTTCTCATTCCCAAATCTTCTGTTAAAATGTGCTGAACTTAGCTCCCAGATAGTCAATCACAAGTATACATCTTATTGATATTTTTGTCCCTTCAAGAAGCTGGCAGATGTCCAGAATGAGGTCTGTCTGTCAACAATCAACATTCGACCTTTTCTGAAACAAGAAAAATCACTCATACACCTCAGTTTTCCCCCAATACTGTCCTTGTAAGCTGTGTTCAACATCTTAACAGTTTCTGTGGCATTTTCCTGAGCAGGAAATAAAATTTCACAGCCACATGCTGTTCTCTTAAATCGGCCATCAGAAAAATTGAGATTCTAGTGTAACAGTTTTTATGAAAAATTTACTGTCACCTTCCTAGGTGATGCCACTGGGTGCACTAACTCAGAGCAAAGTACTTGATGCTCCCCTGCGGGGCGGGGGGCACGTATTGCAAAAGTTCTGCCCAGTAGAGCTTTTTTTCATTTGGAGGGTACTCCCTTGTACTTTCATTCCTAATGGGGAAGTAGGGAAAATTACACTATCTGACTTAGTAGAGAGAACTAGAAGAGGAGGTAATGGGTGTATATTGTGTAACTCATGGGTAAAGATGTCCTTTGCTTGTTCACTCTCTGATGACTTAATGTTGAGTGGGCCCTAAGAAGTGCCAAAAGATTCACTGTGGTGTGTGTGCACGGGGCGGGGGTCAGTTCTTTCATGGTTCTTTAGTCATCACCCCACTAACTCCTTGCTCCTGCCTCCCCTGCATAAATCATCCACCCATTGTGTCTGAACAGATGAGTATTTAACCAAACAATATTCCCTTGTCTTGAATTTGGGCAAAGGACTAATAATAATAACTATGAATTCACTGTTTGCAATCACTCCTCTGAGGAGAACAAAAATGTCCCTATTAGCCCCTTGGAGCCTGTGGTTTTAAAACTCTTGCCAATCTAGCATTATTGTCAAAGAAAAGTAATTAGATATGGCTGACTAACAAAAAGCATCCAAAACATTCTATCTGAGCAAAAGACGTTCACCTCAAACCAACGTTTCTAGTTTTGATCTTGTATTCCAAGCAGTCTCATTTTTCCCCCTCTGGGTTTTACATATAGTTTTGTCATTTATGGTCATGCTCATAATCTGTCATGCTCAGAGTGAGTCAAGGGTAAACATTCACTTTCGGTTACTCTTCAGTTATTTATAGTTGAGGGTTACTCTTCACCTTCTTCCCTAGACTCTGTTCTGTCACTGGCCATTTGACTTCAGTGTGTTGCACGTAAGTCCTCTGCAAACCAGAACACATGCAATGTGGGCAGGAAAACAATACATCTTGACTTTCCCAAAGTAGTTTGAATCAAAGGTTTTAAGAGTAATTGGAAACATCTTTTCACAAGCAAATAGAGCCAATAAACTGAAGAACCATATGGAGGCACCAGGCTCCACTTCTTTGCTTTTTAATAGACTACAATGGAGAGGAACTCAGAAACAGTAAAAAAGAACTAAAGAAAGAAAGAAAAGAAAAGAAAAAAGTTGCATTTCAACCTGGAATTAGCCAAGGAGACAAGCAAGTGTGGTGCATCACGAGTGCTCTGGACAAAAAGTCCCTGCAGGGGAAAAAAGGGCAGCTACGTCGGCGTGCCAGGCTGTTGAGAAGTTCCATGATTTCAGTGTGTGTGATGCAGCTGCCTTTACACCGGTGATAGGCTTTAAAGGGGAGAACCTCATGGCTTTACCGCACCTCCCTCTTGTACCAAGATCTGAACGTGTGATTAAGTACTTTTTTAAAAAATGTACCCACATAGGGTATACACTCCTGGGCCAACCCTTTCTCACCCACCATGACTGTCAGGTATGTTTGTCCTTCATCCATGTGTCAGATTTCTGTCCTGCCTGGCCTTTAGAGTTCTTGAAATCAGGAGTGTGTAGAGGCTCTGAACGGCTGGCGATGGGAAGAAGCGTTCCAGGGCTTAGAGACCCAGGGCATACAAGGAATCACTTGGGCACATTGATTTCTCTCACCATTTCTCTCATGATGAATTAGAGTGGATTTATTAACTCAATTTATAAAATGGCACCATGCATTAAACTAATAACTTGAGGTAAGGAACTAATTAACTTCAGTTAAAAACAAAGTGCAAGATTTTACACGGACGAGAGGAGTCAACCCAGTTTCTGAGTTACACATCTTTATGCTATGTACATGTTAACTTTCAGGGACTATGATTTGATCCACATTTGTTTAATAGCTAACCATGATATAGCAAGCTTTTACTGTTTGTAGAACAGGGTGGCTGTGTATCAAAATATCCTTTTTAGTGTTGATGTTCCTTTTTAAAATACATCTCTTATGTAGTGCTGGCCTGGGAAAGGAGGTGAGGGAGGTGGTCATACGCTGTGGGTAAAAATTATAGTTAAAACAAGTAATTCCCTTTCTAGCCTTCACAAATGCTCACATGTATGTCTGAGGATGGAAGAGTAATTGTGTTCCTAACAGAGCAAGCATGCATGTCCTCCAAATGGGAAATAGTCATCGTATAGAATTCCACCTACTTGTCTACGGCCATACCACCCTGAACGCGCCTGATCTCATCTGATCTCAGAAGCTAAGCAGGGTCAGGCTTACTACTTGGATGGGAGAATTCCACCTACTAACATGATGCTGTACTTACCCATGTATTACCACGTGAGAGTCAGATGAGATGATCGGCTCCTATAAAGACCGCCCATTTCAGAAATGTCACAGAGGGCCACTTTACAGCAGAGTAGGCTCAGTAGCACTGTATTTCATTTGAGTATTAAAAAGGAAAGATGGACAGGGTACAAATTTTGAGTTAGCAATTTTCTTAACAATAAACCTGGAGTGATCATATTTTTAGTAGAAATGCTGTGTTCATAGACATGCTTGTGTGACTATAAGTGGGCGGATGTGAACATGTAAAAATCTGAAAGATACACACAAAGCCACTAACTCGGGTTACCCCTAAGAACTGGCCAAAAGTCGGCACTCTTTATTGCCACACTTTTGAAGTGATTTCAAAATGGCTAGCAAGCAAAAGAGACTGTAAAGGCTACAAGTTTAAGTAAGAAATTCAAAGCTTTTCACAATGCCCTCTAGGACTTCACAAGGTAGATAAGAAGGCTGTCTGGGAGAGAAACTGTAACTACAGCAGTTGGGGAATTCAACATTGTTGAAATATTTTCCAGATACCAATGAGCTGAACAGTATTTTCTATGAGGCTTGAGAATCGGTAGCAGAGTGGAAATAACACTGAATTTGGAATCCGGGGATCGAGATGGAATCCATATCTGGCACTGGTTGGCCATGTAACCTTAAGTGCATCACCTCCCTTGCATTTGCATTTTCATCTTGAAAACTTTCTGTGAATTTCAGCTATGCAGTCTCGTGGTCTGTGTCTCTTCAGACATGGTTCATGTACGTCACAGTGAAATTTGACTATGATGCCTAAAATAGGCAGTGTCACTTCTCCCAGATAAAGATGGGAACCCAGAGTCCTTGGTCTGCACAGTGCACTAACAGCCAACATAGCAGCATCATTTGATCAGGTTTCCTAATTCTCTCCCCAACTTTGCTTGGTTCCTGTTGTCCTCCCCTTCAGAAAGAACAATCCACTACTGAACTATGTGCACAGTGACTGCCCAAAGCTTATCTCTCCACCATAACTTCTCTCATTCCTTCATGTTATCTGACAATAAATCTTTCATTTTATTGGGGGTTTATGTCAAGCACATTTGTTGCTCTCATTGTTCTCAAAACATTTGCTTTCTACTTAATCTCTCATCATCAGCTCCTCATTTTCTTCTCCCTCCCCGCTCCCCTCACCCTCGTGAACCCTTGATAATTTCAGTATTAAGGCAGCAGATGGACACTGAGTCTCCACTCAAGTACTTCCTCAATGCCAGAACACTTTGTTCTATTAAATTGTCATTCCATAATGCTCACCTTCTTGACATGATCACTGAAGACAAATGTGTGCATAAGCAAAAGTGATGAAGTAAGCTGATGGTGCCCAGCAATAAAAAAATATAAAGGCTTGAAAGTAAACAAACAGCCATATAGCTCAGAAGCAACAAAGCCCAGATGGAAGAAGCACCCCAGCCTGTGTGACGATGAGGTGTCAAAGGGATCAGATATCAGGCATCAAAGAACTAAAAATTATATTATTTAAATATAAATAATAAATTATATAAATTGTAAATGAGGAGGAGTACAGGTTGAGGAACCAAAGCCCACCTGTAGGTAATAGACATCCCCTTACAGAAGGATCATGGGGAAGAGATGAACCAGTTAGGGTACAATGTAGCAATGATGAAGCATACATTTTCAAAAAGTTCTTCAGTGCTTCATCCTCCTCACTGTCATGATCCCAATTCTACATTACAAATCTGTCTAGGCAGAGATAAACACTGGTACAGATAGGGCCAGAAACACCAGTTATCCAGAACAGATGACCCCTTCAGGACTAGTGGTGAGAGTGGCAATACTGGGAGGATGGAGGAAAGGTAGGGTAGAAAGAAGGAACTGATGATAAGGATCTTTATATAACCTCTTCCCTGGGGTGCGGACAATGGGGACGTTGGTGAAAGGAGACATCTGATGATAAATCCTAAGCATCTACTATAAGCAAAGAGTAGAGTAGCCCTGGTGAAGCAGTGGGTTAAAGGTTTGGCTTTTAACCACAAGGTCAGCAGTTCCAGGGGCCACTCCACCAGGAAATAAGGAGGCTTTCTACTCCTGTGAAAAACTAGTCTCAGAAATCCATGGGGACAGTTCTGCTCTGTCCCACAGGATTGCTTTGAGTTCTAATTGACTCAATGGCAAAAAATAAGATGAACCACAAGTAATTCCTGGATGTGGTGGGCACAGTGAATGTGCTCAGGGGTGCCTAGGAAGAAAGGCCTGACATTCTGCCACCAGAAAGACAACCATTGAAACCCTTATGGAACACTGCTCTACCCTGGCCCACATGGAGTTTTGTTTTTGTAAATTTGATGAGTCAAAACTATACCAAGTTCTGGGAATTCCTTTATCAAAATAAATAAGCCAAGCCCCTATTCAATTCAGCCAGGTTAAGTTTTCAGGTCTCACACACACACACACACACACACACACACACAAGCAATTATAAGGCAATGCAAAATGGGGCTTGGTAAGGGACTTATGGTGTATTGGAGGTGAGTGCAGCTAGAATGGACCTTCTTGGTTGGGAAACCCTAACTGGAATTTAAAGATTTTCCGGAGATTTCTTTTCTTCACAGCATTGCATTGACTGAGCCTCAACATTGTGAGTTATTTAACTTGATCCACTACCCAGTGGCTGTGCTTTCTGCTGAGAATAATAAGTTTCATGGTTCTGCATCACAAAAAGGGAAACAAAGGAACCTCTAACTGGTCCTCAGCTTCCTGGAAGGTGTCATACTTGTTCTGTTGAAGTTTGTTTTTAAGATATTTAACCCCAAGTCCGAGAAGAAGAAGGGATATTTATTCACTCATCATCAGAGTCAACACCTACCAAGCCAGGATGCACTGCCATCGAGCTGATTTCGACTCACTGTGACCTGCTAGAAAGGCACTGTCTGTGAGTTCCCAAGACAGTACTTCTGTATAGGAGTAGAAAGGCTCAGAGTGTTTGTTGGTTTCAAACTGTTGATCTTTCAGTTAGCAGCCCATGACATAGCCCACTATGCCACTGAGCAAATAGTCGGTTAAAAAAAAAAAAAAGGAACTCTAATCAAAGTACTGGTGGTTTGGTTGTTTTCTTGCCTTTCGTTTTTTGTTCCCCAGCATAATCAGCTCCATAAATTTACCCAATTCTAATGTATGTGAATACCTGGCTTTTTCACCTTGAGGATTATTTTTACAACAATGCTCATTGTCATTTTTAAAAATTTTATTTGATGTCTAAAATTGTGAAAAAAAAATCTATGCTGGAGATAATAAACATGACACGAAAGAGCTGAAGGAGGTGATGATTTTACACCCTCTCACACTGGTGCATGCACACGCACACGTGCGCACAGACACACACACACACACACACACACACACACCTCCTGAGAGAGGGTGGGGAGCACTTGCACTCCCCATTGAAGCTGGATTTCTGTGGACTTAAAAAACAAAGAGTTCTTTTAAATTTTTCCAAATGAATCTCAGTAAAATGTCGGGCATGTTTGCTAACCCATGCCATCTTTGGTTAATTAAACTATTGATTTCAGCAAGTTATGTCCTGACCCAATTATGTCAACTCTCGTTTCACAAACCTCTATGACTACAATGGACACTGGAAAACAATGTGTTGAGTTTTTGAGGTGCGGGGGCCAGCTGCGAAGGAAAAGTCAACCCCAATTACTGACTGCTCTCTCTGCATCGTGCCCTCAGAACGGACTCGTGGGGCCAAAGCGGAATTCTAGTCCATCCAGTGAATTCTGTAAGTATAACTCTGGCCTCTGAACAATTCCGTTGAGCACAACTCTGAGTACAGCAACACTAGCAGTCAATTGCGGCTTGTTCTATAGAACAGGAGGGTTTGTTTCCCTCGCTGCTGGAGCCCCAAGACCTGGGGAAGTACCAAGCAAAGAGTTGGCTCTGCTACCACTTGTTGAAGGATTGCAGGTAACAAGGCTGCTGTTTTTTTTCCAACCACAATGTTCAAATGGACTCCCCTGAACCATTGTTCAGTGTCCTCTGCTGATATCTGGGATCAGTTCTCTAACTTGTTGGTCACTTTCAGCAATGAATGGTGGTTCCCTCCAGTTTAATATTTCAACCTCAAACCCAGTCCAATTATTTCTCCTTTCCCACCAACAGCTGTGCTCTAATGACTTGCCGGCTTGCACCTTGCCATGAAAGTTGAGTGAGTAAAAGTTCAGATGCGTGTAGAAATGTTATGTCATGGGGAGAGATTTACCTCATTTAAATTATTTCCTCCTTTTTTACACAAACCATTGTCCCTCTCTGTATTTTCTTGTGTTTCTCAGTATTAAGGTCCCATATCTACTTTTGTCAAATAAACTCTAGGAGAATTGAGCAAAAAATAAAATGACCAGATGTTCCGCTTTTTAACAATTTAACAATGTCCCATGGTGTTTTAAAATTAAAATAAATATATTACATATATTTAATAGTATATAATACTATTTTTGCATCCTATGAACATTTTTGTTGCTCCATATTGACCAAAATTTTAGTCAAGAACTCCACCTCCACCCACCCCACAGTCAATGGTGTAAATCTGGTCACTTTAGTAAAAGAACATCTGTAAAATAAAACCTTACTTTTAAAAAAATCATTTTATAAGGGACTCACACAAGTCTTATCTCAATCCATACATACATCCATTCTATGCCAGGCACATTTGTACATTTGTGGCCATAATCATTCTCAAGACATTTGCTTTCTACTTAAGTCCTTGATATTAAAAAAAACTCACTATTATGAAGGGAATTGGCCTTTTATTTTCTCATCCTCAATTCACCCCTTGGCAAATCCATCATCCTTTTTGCTTGTCTATTTATTTATTCTGTACTGAGTTCTGTAAAAAGCATTCATCATACATTAGTAGGTTATTTTTTGCTCAAAATAATTTTCTAAAAAAGGATTCATAACTGTCTAGATGAAAAAGCACATGGAGAAAGAGCAAGTCATTTAATAGCATGTGGCCTGGTTTGTCAATGAGAGAACTTGAACTCCAACTCTCATTGATTTAGTTTCTAAGTCCTTATTCTCAATTGCTGCAGTATTCTACCATCCTAAACAAGACTGAGAGTCCTAAACTGGACTGATGGGCTCTGTAGTCTAAGTGTCAGAAGTGTTTCATCTTATTTAAGAGGCATTTTTCAATAGTTAATATTATTGATTCTGTACTTAAAATGATAACAATAGAATGTCTTGACTTCAGTAGCTAATTCTGTGTTGTGAATTGCAGAGATTTAAAAAATATGTCAGAAAATATATCTTCCTTGACCTTTGGCTCCCAAAATACTTAACCTAAATAGATGTTCTCATTCGTGTTTTAATAGAGATGACACCACCTCCCTCAGCCCATTCACTGCTGCTTCCTGCTGGGAAATGAGTTCTCACTCTGATAGGACTCCTTTCCCGTGTCCTTTATTTCAGAACCTCAAAAGTGAATTTGAACATTGTTTCCTGTCCCCTTTTTTATAATGGGAAAGATTCAGACAGGTGGAGCTTTAGGAAAGATTTAGAAAACATATTGGGGCACTGTGAGAAATATGCATTCCATTCGGCAATCAGTGGTTCCGAGGTGGTCTAGTTACACAGATTAAAAAGAGAGAGAATAACATTTCCAAAGATGGTGAGATGAGGAACCCACCTATTAAGTAAAAGAAAGAAAGAAAATATACTTCATGATCTACTCCTCCTTTAAATAACAAAATTCAGCACCATCAGTGCCTGTGTTTTTCCTTGCAGAAACAACACAAGAGAAAGAATGTAGAGGAAAGAAAGGTAGCTCTCACAGATAGAGATCTGATTTCATCAAGAATCATCTCCTATGCTTAATAAGAGTTATCCTCCCCATATGTGCTGGCTCGGAAAATAGAAAATGTCTGTCCATCTTTAAGGGAATGAATCATGATTTTCTTATCAGCCAAACACTCAGTAAAAGGAAAGAAACATTTGAAAAAATAATAGAGCAATTTAAAAAAATAGAAATGAATGAGAATTTGTAGACTTTTTTTTTTAACTCTGGCAAAGCTATTATAAATAGCATTTTTTAAAAAACCGTCTGGCTAAAACAAAACAAATGTTTCCTGTCAGCATGGAAAAAGAAATTCCTGTCTAAAATTGTGTTATCTGGTTTTTACTCCACTTAATTAAGAAAGCTGTTAAATGTCATGCTCCATGTCATCAAATGCTCTTTTGAAAACTGATTTCCATTTTTCATGAGCTCATTCTAGTTTTTGTGTTCCTGTTATTTAATCCTTTAGGGATTTCCTTTAAGTAGAGCCATCATTTTTAAAAGTCAAAGATACACTTTTGTTGCCATAACCAGGTTTTGTACATCCAAACTGAAGAGATATCAAAATGTAAAAATACACTGACAATTCTTTCATCTATTCAGATACAGCATATTTTCATACTTATCATTAATCCTTGGTTTATCAGAACAAACTGATAGATGGAAATTACTGAAACTGAGTGCTAAGTTATATTAACTCTACTTTACATAAGAAAAAAAAAACAGACACACAGAACTTGTGACTACCTGAAAGTCTAGAAATAGGTGATATAAAGCTTATTTCTTGTTTACAAATCCAGTAATGTTGTTTCACAACTACATGATTGTCGTATGCGTGTGAAGCCCCTCAAGGAGATATTAATTTAAAAGATAATGGGATTTTCCCACAAACCTTGTGATGTCCCCTCACATGATGTAGTGCTTATATGGTGGGTTGCTAACGCCAATTTTGGCAGTTTGAAACCACCAGCATTTCTGAGGGAGAAAGAGGAGGCTTTCTCCTGAGGTAAAGTTATAGCCTCAGAACCCCACTGGGGACGGTTCTACCCTGTTCTGTCTCGGAGTTAGCATCCCCCCAGTGGCAATGAGTTTGGTTCGAAGCTTAGATGCCAAGCACAGTGTTAGGTCCTATAATAAAATAAGATGGGTTGTAAGGGCTGAAGAAATTTACAATCCCACTGGGAGGGTAAGATAAGAATGCAGATTGTACATCAATTTCTGCAGAACCATTAGCTTACAAATGTAGGGACTGTAGATATCATACTTCATCTCATTGAGTCCAGTGGAACTCGACAGGACTCAGTTGAGTCCTGTGCTGCAGGGTGTCTCATGAGGCAGCCGTCCATGTCATCTGCTGAAGGACCTGCTTCCCAGCTCACAGGAATGTGGTCAGGGTTCATTTGCCATCTGTTGGACTGAGGGAGAAAACTGGGGCTTTCTATTCCCTCGATAAAGAGTTGCAGATTTGGAAACCCACAGGGGAAGTTCTACTCTGTCCTATAGGATCATTATGAGTCAGAATAAACTTGACAGTGAATTTAGGTTTTATTCTTATTTTTTGTTGACTTGAGGACCTCAGTTTCTTGCTGGCACTTGGTTAGAGACCACCCTCCGTGTTTTGCCACATGGAAGTCATTGTCTTCTGTAACATTATCACAGAAGGGACATCTTCATCTTTACCATATTCTGTTAGTTGGGCATAAGTAGCAGGCCTTACCCACACTCAAATGGAGGAGATCACATCAGGTTTAAATTTAAGGAGGAGGAGATGATTGGGGGCTAGTTTAGAGTTTACCCACCTCCAGATAATAAAAGCTCTGAAAGTGGAAACCTAGGAAATCATCTTTAAACTAATGAGGTGGGTGATTTGAGTTGAATTCTCAAAGATGAGACAAAAGAAAAAACAGCCAGTCCAGGCAGGATCAGGATCTGCAAATGCACAGGGGCATAAACATTACAACATCACTGATGATCTCATAGTTGAATTGAAATAGCACAATATCTGAGAATAGCTGGGAAATCTGCTTGCTGAAAGTCATCAAATGTTAGATGAAGCAACTAAGATTCAGAAGCTAGCCTGTAACGTGGCCTAATGCATGCAGGATACTCATTAATGTTCAAAGAATGCATGCATGTACGAATGAATGAATGAATGAATGAATGAAATGCTATTGTCACACTAGAAATGACACTCCCATAGCTCACATTTATAAAACCAAACCAAACCTTGTCATCAAGTCAGTTCTGGCTGATAGCAGCTCTAGAAGACAGAGACCGCCCCATGGGCTTTCCAAGGCTCGCTGATTGCCATATCTTTTTGCTACAGAGTGGTGGGCCAAACTGTGGACCTGTGGGTGATCAGCTGAGTGCTTAACCACTGTGCTACCTTGGCTCTGGATAGCCCACATAATCACCACATAAATTTTGAAGAAAGATAAGGGAACTAAAAGTTTGAGTGTTAAGGGGAAGACTGAGGCAAGATATATTTAATGCTATGAAGCAATCTAAAAATAGTCAAAACATGATTTAAAAATTTTTTTTCCTAATAAACCCATATGATCATCCTGTCTCCATCAAGAAAATCCATTAAGATCACCTTTTAGGAGTCCCAGCAAACAGTTGTCACACCTCCTCAACTGACCTCTCTGCCTTGAATTTACCTGGCCCGATAGATCCCCTTACAAACTTTTGTTTGGATTGGGTTTTCTCTGTGAAAGCACCCTAAGGAGACTCCAACAAGCTTATTAACTTGTCTGCAAACATATACTGACCTCAGAGATTTATTTAAATGTACTCCGTTTGGAATACATCCATATATGTGTGAACTGAAACTAATAGTAATTGCATTTTTTCACTCATCTCATGTGAATTTCAAAATAAGAGACTAATTTGAAAATGAGGTTAGAGCAACACTATCTGACTTTTAATGTTAGCAGTAATTTTTAAGTCATTACAAGTGTTGGAGAATATAGTCCACAAAGACAATATTCTACATCCTACCTTGGTAAGGAGAGCAGGGGTCTTAAAAGTTAATGATCAACCATCTAAAGTGCAAATATAAATCTCCTCCTAACTGGAGGAGAAGAGTAGAGAAAATCAAAGACACATGGGAACAATTATTCCGATGGACTAATGAGCCACATGAATCCCAGTGTCCATGGATATAACTTGTAGGGCCTCACAGAGGTAAACACAAAGACCTTGAGACCAGAAGAACTAGATGGTGCCCAGCTACCACTATCAAATGCTCTGAAAGGGATCACATTAGAAGGACCTGGAGAGACAAATGTGGAACAAAACTCAAACTCAATGAAAAACAAAAAAGGCCCAGACTAACTCATCTAATTCCATGGCACCCTTGAGATTAGGGTCCTTGCTCTTTAGTTCTGAAAATGAATCCATCCCCATGGCTCAATCTTCAGCCAAATGGGTCAATAAGGGGAACAAGGAACCCTAGTCACTTAGTGGGTTACCTGTCAGGCTGCTAACCATAGTTTGAACCCACCAGTCACCCAGGGGAAGAAAGATGAGACTTTCTGTTCCCATAAATATTTACAGCCTCAGAAACCTACTGGAGCTTGTCTACTCTGTCCACAGGGTTGCTGTGTCCTCGAAATGACTTGAAGGTAGTAGGTTTCGTTTTAGTATAAAGACAGCAATAACACCAAGGAAGTATGCACACCTTAGACTAACCAGGCACAAGATCAAAAGGACAATATTTACCCAAAGGACAAGCTTCAGAAGGTTTAGCAAAGAAAACAGGAAATAGCATGGAGGAAATGAGATTCCATTGAAGGGATTGCAATGAATGAAATGAAACAAAATGTGAAGAAAACAGATCTGCTCTATAAACATTCAACTATGCATCTAATGCATAGTAAGATGTTAAAAATAAAGACATATAACAACTTTGGATCAAAAATGAATTTGCACTGTCATGGCCGTCTCTCTTTTGGCTTCTTAGATATGAATTAATTAAATATATTGAATGGAAGTACATATGCATGATTCTGCTCTCATAGGTCAAACCTATGACCAAATTTAGGCATCCTGTTAACTTAAGGTGAAGGGTAAACCCAGGTGGAACCAGCTTTTGAAAAGATAGCAGAGGACTGTGAAGGTCAACTAGTGAAAATAACCTGTTTTCACTGACTTAAGTCGCAGTCCATTAGTCAATAGATCGTTTCTTTGGATGTTGAACTGTTTGATGTCCCCTCTATTCTAGTGGTTGTACTCAGTCTCTGCTGGTGTCTGTTTCGAGGGAGGGGGTGAAGCATGGTGAGGGTTGAGGATCAGTGTTTAAAGTTTTAGACCTTTCTGCTAATTCTCTGCAATTTCTCCTTGAGGGGGAAACTGCTATAGGACATGAAGAACAAATCCGTGTGCAGCAAGATGACTTCAAAGGAATAGGACAAACTTAAAATAATAATTATAAAAAATAGAGGAAATAATTACGGCTCTATGAAGTCATCAAAAAAATAAAATGGATTGCATAAAGATAAAAAAAAACCCTAGGTATTAGTGAGCTACACTAGATTGGATATTTTGAATCAGGAAATCATATGATTTTTCTATGCTGGGAATAATACAATCAAGAAAAATAGCATGGCTTTTGTTGTCAAAAACAACATTGCTAAATCCATCCTGAAGTGCATTGTTGTCTGCGATAGGATTACATTTATACTTCTTCAAGGAGAAAAAAGTTGGAAGCAAAAAGAAATGAACAGTTGTTGGAAAATGAACTTGAACTTTGTGATAGAAACGCAGGTAGTGATTGCATGACAGAGTTTTGCAGAACCAATGACTTGTGCATAACAAGTACATTTTTAAAAAACACATGAACTTGTCTATATGAAAGGTGCTGAAATCAGATGGACTACATCTGTGGAAAGAAACACTGGAGAAGCTCAATATCAGGATCTAAAACCAGGCAAGGGAACAGACCATCAGTTGCTCATATGTCACTTCATATTAAAGCTGAACAAAATTCAAAAATGCCACAGGAGCAAAAATATGTTCTTGAGTCTATCCCATCAGAATTTTGAGATCATTTCAAGAATACATTTGACTCACTGAACACTAATGAGAGAAAAAGATTTGATGAGCTGTGGGAGCACTTCAAGACCATCATTCATGAGGAAAGCAAAGGGTCATTAAAAAGAATGAAAGAAATGACCAAAGTGGACATCTGAAGAGAACCTGAACTTGCTTTTAATTGTGGAGTAGCTAAAGCAAATGGAAGAAAGAATGAAGTCCAAGTGCTGAAGAGAACATTTCAAAGGACAGCTTGAGAAGACAATGTCAGATATTATTAAATGTGCAAAGAACTAGAGTTAGAAAACCAAAAAGAACACGCTCGACATAACGTAAACTGAAAGAGCTAAAAAAAAATAGTCAAGTCTCAAGTTGCAATCTTCCAAGATGATCATCATCCAACAACATTTGCCACACACATTAATAGGGAGCTGTCAGAGGTTCAGGCAGGATTCAGAAGAGGATGTGGAGCAAGGGATATCATTGTTGATGTCAGATGGATCTTGGGTGGAAGTGAAGAAGACCAGCAACATGCTTACTCCTGTTTTGTTGATTATGCCAAGGCGTTCAACTATGCGGATCACAACAAACTATGGATAACCTTGAGAAGCATGAGAATTCCAGAACACTTGGTCGTGCTCATGTGGAACTTGTACATGGACCAAGAGGCAGAATAAGGAATACTATATAGTTTGAAATCAGGAAAGGTGATCGTTAGGGTTGTATCCTGTCATTATATTTGTTCAGTCTGTATTCTGAGCAAATCATCCAGAGAAGCTGGCTTATATGAAGAAGAATGAATAATCAGTAGTGAAGGAAGGCTTGTTAACAGCCTGTGATATCCAGATAGCACAACCTCGCTTCATGAAAGTGAGGTGAACTTTATCCACTTGCTGATAAAGATCAAGAATTGCAGTCTCCAGTATGGACCACAGCTCAATACACAGAAGACGAAAATCCTCACAACTGCATCAATAGGTAATATCATAATAAATGGAGAAAAGGTTAAAGTTGTTAAGGATTCTGTCCTGCTTGAATCCACAATTAATGCTCCTGGACACATCAGTCAAGGGATCAAAATACATGCTTCATGAGGTCAATCTGCTGCACAAGATCTCTCTTGACTATTGAAAAGTAAGGCGATTACTTTGAGGACAAAGGTGCCTCACTCAAGCCAGGGGATTTTCAGTTGGCTCATATGCATGTGGAAGTTGGACAATGGAAGAAGGAAGACTGAAGAAAATCGTATGCGTTTGAATTATGGTGCTGGAAAATAATGAAAATTGTAGTGCTGGAGAAGAGTGTTGAAAATATTCTTCCACAGAAAATATTGTTTTACGGATTGATAAAAGGACAAACCATTCTGTGTTGGGAAAAGCACGGCCAGACAGTTTCTTAGAGTCAAGGATGGCCAGGCTTCATCTTATTTTGGACTTCTCAGAAGAGACTGGGCCCTGGAGGATATCACGCATGGTAAAATGAAGAGGCAGGAAACAAGAGGAAGCCCCCCTATGAGATGAATTGGTTCAGTGGCTGCAATCATAGGGGCAGGCATCTTGCGAGGATGGCGTGCGGCTGCTATGCAGAGGATCACCAGCAGCTGGCACTGACAGAGGGCACCTGGCAACAAAAACAGCATTTGGATTCTTGGAGGGTAGGGAAAAAATCTTTTGATTCTCTAAGACACAAGACTTTTTAAATGTTTCATTTATCTGATGGAAGAAGTTGAAGGACGGTAACTTCAAGCTCTTGATGGGGTACATCTAATTTTGAAAGAAATAAAATCTCAAGTATTCAATTATGTGGATGATCCCAACTTCGCAGCACAGTGCCGATGAGGTTAGGATTCGGGGCGATATATTTGATTTTACTTTCTTCTATGTAGCATTTATTTTTAAGTCTCTTTTAGAGTGCTATCAATAAACCACTACTACAGAATAATGCGTTCAACACAGCACTCACCCATTTGAAGTCTCTAGACCTCAGAGCAGGAAAGGTTTTACTAACTTCCATATTTTCAGGAGAAACCAATTGAAAAGATAAATGTGAAGCTAATTTTCAATTTCTTTCGTGAATCTCTTAGATAACATATAAATGAAGAGACAGCTGTTACTTTGATTCATAAGAACAATTCTTATGCTTCTGTTACCACTATCTTGGGACTACTCATTCCTTTCCTATTTTCCTTTTTTAAAAATACCTTTTGTCATATCCTCTCTTTGGAGTACATTTTGAGTGCTTTCTCTTATGTTTTCAGCATACAGGATCTTTTTTCTGAACCCATCTCTTGAGTTTTTAAATTTTAATGTTTAATTAATATCTAATTTTAGTATTTATATTTGGCTCCCTTTTTAAAATCTGCCTTTTCTTAGTAACCCCCTTTTTACCTTACAAATTTTATTCCAGACATTATAATCTGATCATTCTTAGTGGATGTATTTTATGTCTCTTTTATGCTATCAATGGTTTAATTTATCTGAGAGAGATGTTTCATTAGTGGCATCAACCACCTCTCAAGTAGTGAGATTGTATTTGTGCTTTGGAATTTTAGTCTGTGAACTCCTCTTCAGAGAGTGATTTCTCATCTATGTGCTCATTGTACCCTAAGCTTGAAGACTCACCTTGAAGTGGGTTGGTTTAACCTTAGAATCTGGGGTTGTGTTTCTACACTGTTTGGACAAATCCAGGTTTCTCATGCAACCAAGATTTGGAAGCTCCCACAACCACGACCCTGGATAACTGATCTGTTGTCATACCGCATTTCCATGGCTGTACTCCAGATCTCTCTCTGAACTAGAGCTTCTAACTCTCTTCATAAATTGGAATTATTTCCAGATATAGGCTCTCTGGGTAGAACAAATACCTGGACCCCTGGTAACATAGTGGTTACCCATTAAACTGCCACCATAAGGTCAGCAGTTTGAAACTACCAGTTCCCTTTCCTACAAAGAGTTGCCGCCTCAGAAACTCACAAGGATGGCTCTGAGTTGGCACAACTCAATGGCAGTGAAGTTGTTGTTGATTGTTTTAGGATGAGGTGAGTAGAACAAAAATGATGGAAAACTGCCCATTTGAAACCTCCAAAATATGCCTGCTAGAAGATAGGTCTGGTGATCTACTTCCAAATGGTTACGACTTTGAAAACCCTACAGAAAAGTTCAACTCTGTACTCATGGGGTAATCATAAGTTGGAATTGACTCAATAGAGCTAGCAGTAAAATATTTCCTGATGGAGGTCTTCAGTGTACAAATACATTGGCTTGGGCTGAGCCCTGGTGGAGTAGTGGTTGAGTGCGGGACTGCAGCCAACAGGCTTGGCGGTTCAAATCCAGCGGCAGCTCTCCAGGAGCAAGGCTGGGTATCTCCCATGACCACCAGAGGGCAGTGATGCGCCCCCCCCCCAAAAAAAAAACAAATACATTGGCTTCTAATGCATGCATTTATGTTGATACCCTTTACATATCTGCCCTTAGCCACTCTTTAGTACAATAAAGTTCCCTGTATTTCCTGCTATATTGAGATTTCCATTTCAGACGTTCTAATTCAGCCTTGTTGCTCAAAAGTAGCTGTTTTTGTTACGTTTCACTGACATGACTATGAACTTCAAATTAGAAGATATGCTTACTGATTCGACCATCTCAGAAACTAGAAATTTTGGTGAGCTGAGTAAGTTACATTTGGGAACTTTTCCAGACAGATGCCTTATTGAAGTAGTGTTTCACAAGGAAGAACTAGATTCATTTCTTTGAATGAATAAACTTTCATTTCTGCTCATTCTGCCATTTCTTGTGGGCATTTTTTTTAACACTTAAGAAACCTTTTGTACTGAAAAATGATGCAAGGTTAAGTCATCAAAACTGTAACATATGTGAAGAAATCAGATGGTGCCTCTTATCAGCTATCAGATCTTGTCTCAAAACAAGTGAGATTAATTTTTTCATTAAATCATTTCATTGGGAGTTCATATAACTCTTATCACGATCCACATATACATCCATTGTGTCAAGCAATTTTGTACATTTGTTTCCCTCATCATTCTCAAAACACTTGCTTTCTGCTTGAGTCCCTTGTATCTGCTCCTCCTTTTTCCCTCCCCACATCCCCGAACCCTTGATAATTTATAAATTAATATTATTTAATCATATCTTATATGGTCTCACATCTTCTTTCACCTACTTTTCCACTGTCCATCCTTCAGGGAGGAGGTTATATGTAAGTCCCTGTAATCTGTCCACCCTTTCTATCCCCCCTTCCCTCCACCCTCCCAGTATCAACCTTCTCATCACTGGTCCTGGGAGTCCTTCTGTCATGGGTTACCTGTGTTTCCTGTTCCTATCTGTACCAGTGTACATCCTTGGTTCAGCCGGATTTGTAAAGTAGAATTAAGATCATGATAGGGAGGAGGTAGAGAGGAAGCATTTAAGAACTAGAGGAATGTTATATGTTTCATCATTGCTACACTGCACCTTGACTAGTTTGTCTCCTCCCTGAGACCCTTCTGTGAGATGTCCAGTTGCGTCCAGATGGACTTTGGGTTCCCACTTTATACTCCTTCTTATTTACAATGATATGATTTTTTTATTCCTTGATGCCTGATCCCTGATCCCTTCAACACTTCCTGATCACACAAGCTAGTGTCCTTCTTCCATGTGGGCTTTGTTTTTTCTCAACTAGGTGGTCACTTGTTTGTCTTCAAGTCTTTAGGGGGGAAACTCTATATTTTTTGATAGCCGGGCACCTTTTTCACTTTTCCTTACGTACCCACTTTGTCATCAGTGATCGTGTTGGCACAAACTGGTGTGCTTCCTCCATGTGGACTTTGTTTCTCAGCTAGATGGCTACTTGTTTAATCTTAAAGACTTTAGGACCGCAAATGCTGTATCTTTTGATAGCAGGGCGCCATCAGTTTTCTTCTCCACAGTTGCTTATCCGCCTACTTTGTCTTCAGTGCTCATATTGGAAAGGTGAAATTGACATGGAAGAAGTACACCAGCTTGTATGATCCACGGTTTGTGAATAATAAAATCTAAGGCTGGATTAGGAAATTGTATCAGTGTTTAAACTCTCAGCACTCAATTTGCAGAAGGCTAAGGATAACAGTGGAAGGCCAAACTTCATTTGAACAGTCCACACATAGATTTGACCTGTGAATCCCCTCTGATCACTGACCAAGAGGTAATTAGGTTAAAATTTAACACCTTATCATTTGTTTTCCCTTTTAACCCATTTTAAATTTGTTCTACTTTTTATTTCTGCTTCCTTTTGGATTGAGGTTTTCCTGGTTTTGTTGTTGATTGTTGTAGGAGGGGCTGTGGTCAGGTGGGATATTATATTCTTCATATGAATTACAAGATAGGTAAATCTATAAAGACAGTAACCAGATTAATGAGGGGAGGCTGAAGAGAAATAGGAAACTAATAATAATGAGTATAAGAAAGAAGAAAATATTCCAAAAGGTTGGTGATGATTGCTTAATTCTTTTGGAGTATATTTAAATCATTGAATTGTATGGTATATGAATTATATGTCAATTAGAACTATTTTTAAGAGTTTACTTGCTGCATGTGGTTAGTGGACACTCACTGCTTAGTATCACTTATCTTGTCACCAAAGGATAAGAAGGAAGAATTTGGTTGCCCTTTGTGAAGAACTTAAAATCCTTTAATTTTCTAGCCAAAAGCATCTGAATGATCTTCTAGCCTCAGATATTAGGAATATACTGCCTCCCTCCAAAACCCATTAGGATACTACTATCCACAAATTTGGCTAAAGCATTTTATACCTCTTTATATATTAAAAACTTCTTGATCATTTATATGTATTTATCTATTAAATTTTTCTTGAAGAATCTAGGCTTATTGTTCACTGTATTAAACAACATTTCCTACTATTAGTTAATGATTACAAAGAAATAAGTGTTGAAAAACAACTTTGATGAAGAGTATATCATTTGCCATGTTTTCAGTATTATTTTATTTTCCTACCATTAGTTCACTCTGATTCTAATACAAGTGTTGATCTTCAAGCATTTCTTTTAAATCTCCTGTTATCTGTAATTTTTTTAATTCCAACATAAAGACTAAGATGTCTAATTCTGGAGCCAGGCTGAGTTAAATTTAGCCTCCACCAGTTTCTACTAATTGTTCTAAAATTCTCCCTTATCTGCTTGTCTCACTTTTCACATCTAGACCAACGAGATTATGATATTGATGATACTATGTAGGGTTGTTACAAAGGTTAAATGAAACGTAATACAAATAAAAGACACAGTTCATCCCTCAGCATCTGCTAGGAATTATTGTTTTTCAAATTTCCATCAGGTATTTTGCATAAACATCAAGAGAGAATTTCGCTAACCATAACTTAACCTAATGATTTTATGATTTTATGGGAGGAGTGGAATCAAGGCACAGTATTTTAAAACACACACACACACACACACACACACACATGCAAATGTGATGACTTTTCAGGATCTCTTGTATTTTTCATAAATGAATGCCTTCAAAGAGTCAGCTTACCACACATGCACACACAAACTTCCTTTTCTCTAACAAGAGTCTTCCTTGAGATCATTGAAGGGGATGGTTTGGCAATCAAGTGAGTTGCGGCAAAAGAAGAACCTTGCAGATTTATGGTCAGAGAAAACTTTCGATACGCTCACCTGGTGCTGCAGGCCAAGTCAGACATGTCTGGTAATGAGTGACTCCTTACTCACTCCCCTGGTCAATTCAGAGGTGAAAGTTTTGGACTGTGATTTTGCTGCTCCACCCAACTCCTGTTCCATGTTTAACAAGATCTTTGTGATAAAATGTATTGTATGCATTTTTAAAACGTCTTGAAGGTGTGGCTGACAAAAAGGAAAATCATATCCTGCCACTGCTTCACATATGAAAGACTCCCTAGCCCGGGATCATAACCCTCTCTTTCAGTTCTGGCTGCACAGCGCAGGCTCTTTTTCTTTCTTTCTTTTTTTTTTTATTTTTTGATAAAAGCAACAATATTCACATATCCCACCATTTGGGAAGATGCCAGAAATTGTTTCTAGGCCTGTGTACCCTGGCAAGTACCCAGGTATGTGGCTGAGCTAACTAACAATGGCCCGTCACTGAAACAATATCACCACACCTTGCTTTCCTCAGCACACAGGTTGGTAAAAATCAAATGTCTGTAAATGGATTCAAATCTCTCTTTTTTTATTATTCACACCCTAAATGCATATAGAACTTGCTACTTAATGGATGCTGCAGAAGGTCACTTATCAAATGGTAACATTCTTTTGTAAAGCCCTAGTAAGTTCTCAGTTTAGTCATCTCAGGTTTGGGAATTTTGGAATTGGTTTCCTTCAAGCAATGCACACCTTTAGCCATAGAATGTTTCTAACTATCACTGAGCCTTATGCGTTTTCTGTGGGAGAATATGGCAGTACCAGACCCAGTGACTTCTGTAGTCTTTATGCGGCTGGGTCAAAATTCAGTATCTCTTAAGAGAGTCTAGGAATTGAAGCCAGGTTGTCCTGTTCGACTATTCTTTTCTGATTTCCTGATTCCATACACAATCAGATGGTGTGTGTGCTTCCATCATTGACTTCTTGCACCACTACAAACAGGTCCTATGACTTGATTGACATGGAGTAGTGAGTGACAGCTATAGCAAACTGAGAGTTTTGAAGCTCCTTCAGGCAACGTTTCCTGCATTATTTTTTGCCCTAAGAAAACTCATTACAAATAAGATCCACCACCTCTAGCAAGTTCATAGATTAGGGATCTTTCAAGTTGTTCCCTGGAGTAAAAGGTACTACATGACAATATTCAAGGCATTGAAAGACCAAAAAAAGTGGTCAACTGAAGCGAAAAGCCATATTAAACTCATATCAAAAGCCATACTCCACTCTAGATACTGAGAAAGAACAACACAGCTGGGATAGTGGCCTAGTCATCCGGCAGGTTAGAATGGACCTAGAGAAGTTTCATTTTTGCAGCAGAATGAATAAGCTAACAATGCTGCTTCAAGTCAAAATGCCTTTCACCAGGGTTATTTGACTTAGAACCAGTTTTAGCAACTCTGTTGAAGATCATACTCTTCATTCAGAGAGTTCATATGTTCACTACCTCATCATTGGAAAAATCCCAAGAACAAAGGGCAGTTGGAATTTGTCATTTGAACCACCCCTGAGAGATTGGCTCTGCGATTCAGTTCACCCAGACTGTAGACCTCCAAACACAAATATAGCAAGTATCTTGACTGCTTCTCTTGCTGAATAAGTGCTTTGACATCAGTGTAAGCATTTTCAGTCATAGAGATCAAAAAGAATGTCTGGTTAGCATCAGTAGTTTTTAATCTCACTTAATGGGTTAAATAAAGGTGCTGACATAAAATGATTTGAAGAAAAATTAAAGTGTTGATAATATTTAGAACTATTGTTGGTAGTAGAGACAATAAGCATTTGTGAACTATCAGCTTACAATAAAAAGATAAATGTAAAATGCTATGAAAAACATGGAAATAACAATCACAATTTATATAAAAGTTTAGCTGCCTATAATAAAAAGAGATAAAACTCTGGATGATTCTGTATGGCTAAATACATTGACTCTGTTATAATCTTTCCCACAAACAAAGTTCCACATTCAAATAGCTTTAGCAGTGATTCATCCAGAATTTAAAGAAAAATGCAAACTCAGAAAATGACAGGGAGTGGGGAAAGGGCAATCCTTCTCATTTTTTTTAACAAATTGGCAAGATCTTAATCCATAAACCTAGCAAGAATATTTAGAAGTGGAATGTTGCAAATGCATTGATGAAAAAGTGAAAACACCAATTTTAACATGACCAAGTGGGTTTTTTGTTTGTTTACTTTGTTTTAGGAATTCAACTGTGACTTATGGTTGAAAAATCAATCAGTATAATTCATCATATTAAAAAGAGAAAATAGTAAATGCAATAGTTTCATAAAAAGCATTTGATGAAATTTAATGCTCATTCAGGCTAAAAAGTGCTCAGCAGATGAAGGTGATGTATTAATTTGGTAAGGTACACACAAAACTGCAACACACCTTGTATTTTATTTTGATTTCTGGATAATACAAGAATGCCTGCTACTACCGCTTTCATTCAAATTATAGTGTTAGCCTAGCAAGTTAAGGAAAATAAATAAAAGGTATAAAGATTGGGGAAAATGTAGACTTTAATTCATAGTGTTAGTGGCAATTATCAAGTTCCAAGAATACAAGGTAACAATATTAAAAAACTAATTGTATTTCTATCACAAATCACAAATTGGAGCTGAAGCTTTTTTAAAATGATACTATTGACAACAACATTAAAAACATGCTTGATCGGGCATGTAGACAGTAACTTAAATAACAAGCATCAAGAGAAATCATTATTGTTGCAGTTTTATTACATCTTTTAACTACAGTTTTACAAAAAATGCATTTTTAAAGTTCAAAAATCCAAATATAATTCATTTTTAATAATCACTTTCAAAATCTAAGGTTTTTCTCTTTTTTCTGTTTTTCAGCTGCTACTTTTCTCAAAAGTAAGATGTCATATCTATTTTCAAATACACTGGTAATTCCCTATTAATGTTGAATAATTAGAATAGCTTTTGGGAAACTTTCTGTGGGATCAACTTCTTTTAAATGGTCTTATGTTTTAGAAGGAGAGCATAAAAAGAGAATAATAATTGCATTATAATCAAATGCCCTTCTAGTTCTTTTATTAGAATAATTGCACTCAGATAAATTTTTCATGCAGAGCATATTATAGTATATCACCTGATAATATGCCAGGTCTCTAGAAGAGCAATTTTGAACTACTACAGAAATTCTAAAGACTGCTTTAGGCATAGTTCAGAGTGTTCAAATATTATGTGATTTTGTGATGAATTTGCGAGACAATACTTCCCCTCCCCACCCCCCACTCCCAGGCCAATTTCAAATCCTCTTTCATACTCCTGTAAATTTTTCCAGGCAGCTCCTCAACTTGAACAGCTCCAGCTGTCTATGGGAAGATGCCGTAAGACAAAGAGCTAAGATTTGGCCACCTATGCACCGACCACAAACGAATGACCCAGAGAGTGCTGGCACAGGGACTTGAACTTAAGGAGATGGAGTAATATCTTCATAGGTTGCCAATGGTTTGTGAGAATTCTGAGAAAATAATAGGGAAAAATATTTTTAATCTCACATAATTCACATTAGACAACATGAGCACATTCCAGTCAATCCACTTCATAGACATGATCTCACTGGCTTCCTACATGGGGATGAGTATGCCCTTTAAACGAAACTCTCCCTCATTCACTCCTACTTGTGGCTAGGAGTGGGTGGAAGACATTTGCATGGGGGAACAAATTAGCATCTTTTTTTGCTTCCTGACCTCTCACTATGTGAGTGAACAAGTTTGCTTTCCCTGATAGAGGCCATGTAGTTCCCAAAACAACTTGCCTGAAGTGTTGGGGACTGAGCCATGGGCCAGTGATCGTTCTCAAACAATTGCTGGCTTGTTTCTCAACCATACTGACTTAGACACCATGCACCCCATAACGTAACGTAGGTGTCCGGGATAAAACTTTTCTTTTGGGGCAGAAGACAGCTTTTCCAAAGGGGAAGAAGAAGATAAATGCACGAGGGTATTTTACAAGTACGATGCTCCTCTGAGTCCCAGCGGCTATTCTTGCTATTCAATTAAGTGCCCCTGGTGGAACTATGATGTGATAAGGTTATATGCTCCCACAAAGATGAAAACCTTACATAGAGTCCCTCAGAGTTGACATGGCCAAATGGCAGTGGTTTGGCTTATTCTCATCCAGAGGAGAAGAGTTGAGACCAGGGATAGGCAACACAATGGTTATCCCAAAGTTCTCCCGGTCAATAAACAAGTTCAGCATCCTTCCTCATCCCTGACCGCTATCGAACTCAGCTGGAGTAGTGGGTGCTAATAACCACAGGGTCTGCAGTTCAAAACCACCAGTCTCTCTAAGATGGAGAGGCAGGACTTTCAATTTCCTCAACGAGTTAGGGTGGGGAACTCACAGGGGGCAGGTCTGCTTTCCCTATAGACTCCCTGTGAGTCAGAATCAACTTGATGGCAGCGAGTTTGGCAGAATTTTAGATGTTGCCTTTCAAGATGTGCTTCCTTCTCCCTTATGTAGATTGTTAAAAATACGTAAGTCCCCAGCAGGAATGCTTACATTCCCTGTCAAAACACAGACACTTATCATTAGATTGTGGTGGTGGGAAAACTGTTAAAGGCGATCCTTTAGGCACAACAAGGTCCGGGATAGAATTTTTCCATTGAGAAGCACAGGACCGTTTACTAAAGAGCCTGTTCCTTAGGAAGCATGTTTGATTCTTCTCAACTTGAAACTAGGTTTCTATCCATCTTCTTCTCCAAACTGATAAAAGTGTTCCAAACTGTGAGGGACGAAGCACACCGAAGAGTCTTCCATCTCGACGTTGTCATGCATGCTCATGCTTCCCACATGAATAGCTTTCCTAGAACACGGCAGCTTCTAGCCATCATCTGAGATGAGCACCATATGTGCTATAAATATGCATAATTGTACAAAAGCTTTCAGAGCTTGAGAAAATAGCCCGAGGAATAAAATGGCTCCATGTTGAGCCAAAGTTGCAATCTCCTAAGTCCAAAAAGGGCTTGCGAATAGTCATTAGGTGATTGTAAAAGCCCAGGGAGCTCTGCTTAAGCAAATGAAATGATGTTGCTACCGATTACCCTTTTCTGTGTTCACTCCAGATGGAAACTGGGCACGTGGAAGTGACAGAGGGCAAAGGAAAGGAGTGTGAAGGAGCAACCTTCCCACCTGTGTGCTTTTTGTCGTGCTGTATGGCTACTCTCTGTTATCTAGAAACAAACCAGTGCCAGCAAGGCGAATCCTGCTCATAGTGACCCCTATATAAGGTCTCTCGGGCTGTACATCTTTATGGAAGCAGATAGACTCATCCTTGTCCCACAGAACCCCTGATGGGGTTGAACTGCCAACCTGGCCATTAGCAGTACAGTGCTATACCCAACAGTGCCACCAGGGTTCCTTTCTCTCTCACTCACTGCCATCAAGTCAATCCTGGCTCGTGGCGAGCCTGTTGGACAGGGTAGAATGGCCTCTGTGGGTTTCCAAGACAGGAATTCTTTCTGGAAGTAGAAAGCCTCGCCTTTCTCCTGTGGAGGAGTTGATGGCTTGGAACTGCCGACCTTACAGTTAGCTACCCAGTGTATAACCCACTACACCACCAGGGACCTCCCCTTTCTCGATAATGTCAGAAAACAGGAAAATTGTCTCTGTCAAGAGGTTGTGGGAAACAATTTTCCCCTCTGTGTTTTATTGATAGCTTGAGCTTATCATGAGACAATTTCAATTTCTACGTCCATATTAAATGGGTTGGTGACATCAACATGAAAGGCTGTTCTTGCTATCAAATTAAGAGCTTGGAAATGGAAGTCAGAACATTTTCCACTTCCACTCACTTGGTGTCTGACCTTGACCAAGTCACTTAACCTCTCTTAGCCTTGCCTGCCTCCTCTGCCGTAGGAGAGGAATTAGCTCCACAGACCTTTCCAGAATTACAATTCGACTTCCTTTTCCAAATTGGTTTATATTCATAGAAAAAGTTCAGTCTGTTTCTGGACTGGCAATGGGCATGTCAGAATTTCACTATTTGGAGGAGTGAGAAAAGCAGTCCAACACATTTACAAGATGAATTACTGTGACTAAAAGATACATAAATGTGGATCTTGGTGTACTTTTATCCAGAGAAAGTTCTGCCCCTGAGTTACATCATTGTCAACTGTTCTTCATCTGTTCTTCATTGAGATTTCCCAATAGCATTCTATCAACAAAGGTAGACCTGATTTATTTTCTAAGAAAGAGCTCTTAGACCTTTAGGTCTGCACAATGTTCACACCAGAGGTTTTGTTTCTAAAAGATTTGAGGTGGGGAGAGATGTACGAGAAATGTTTAAATGAAGTAGAAAGAGTTTCTGATTGAGAAGTGTATTTAATCTGGAAATGAAAACTCTGAAGAGTGACCGCCACAGTCACCAAAAAACTGTGAAAGACTGATAATGATTAGTTCCTTGACATTTCCTCAGAGATGAGGCCCAAAGAAATGGCTTTCTATTATAGCAGAAAGGGAAACTGGACAAGAACAACCACAATGAAATGCCTGCTTGTCCTCTGAAACAAGTCCCTCAGGGAGATGTTCAGCAGTGCTCCAGGATACTAGCTCATGCTCATACTGTTGGTGTCATAGGCCACTTTCAAGGGAAGTCATGCCTCTCCCCACCCCACCCCCCATCATGTTGAGCATGCTCTTCCTTTTTGGTTTTTTCTAAACTCTAGGTCTTTGAGCATTTCACTATAATGGTTGACTTTGTCTCTTCCAGCTGCCTTTTGAAATCTTCTGTTCAACTCTTTGATTTCATCCTTTCTTCCATTTGCTGTAGCTTGCTGTAGCCACTCTGCAATTAAGAACAAGTTTCAGAGTCTTGTCTGACATTCCACTATGGATTTTATAACAGTCCTGATGTTATTTTCATTATTCCCATTATATTTCATTTCATTATTCCCCCAAGAGACTCTGGATTGTAGAATACAATCTTTGCTCTATTCTTTGCTCATTTCTGGATTCGCCCACATTCAAATCAAGCCCCAGCCCGGCCATACTAAAGCAAGAGACACTCTCTTAAAAGAGGTATTGAATGAATTAGATGGGGGGGGAGGGTAGGAATGAATGAATGGTCTCTGTTAGAAGAGAAGAAAAAATATAGTACAGGAATGAAGCAAGAACTTGGTTCACAGTCTAAAACTGATAAACCGCTGAAAACAGAACTGACTTGTGCGTTTTGTTTAGATGTGGGAAGAGCAGTAACTTGGCACCCGAATGTTGAAAACCTCCAGAACTTCCTTCTGGGCCGTGCTTGAGGGAAAGGATGAATTCTGGTTTGTGAGAGGGAGTGGGTGGTCCTGCTGGGAAGCAGGTGGAGAGGCCATGTGATTTCTTGCAGCCCGGACTTCAGTGACTCAGTGATTCCGAGTGAAACTATGGGAACACTTCCAATCAGACAATTCTTTCCAGTGACAGTGAATGTGCGGAGAACAAGCCTGCATGGAAAGAACAGCCCTAACATTTAACCCAGTGTTGTCGCATTGTAAACCAGTCCTTTGTGCATCGGCATCCGCTGCTTCCAGTCAAACCAAAGTGCTGTGAGAGTTGGCAAGTCGAGACTACGAAAGCCTGTTCTTTGTCCCACAGACAATTGCATTAGAATATTTATTTCTGCTGAGCCCCGGTGGCGTCGTGGTTGTGTGCAGGGCTGCAGCCCACTGGGTTGGCGGTTCAAATCCAACAGCAGCTCTCCAGGAGCAAGGCTGGGCCTCCTACTCCCACCAGAGAGCAGTGATGCCCCCCCAAAACAAACAAACAAACAAAAAAGAATATTTATTTCATAAAATTAGCATATTATTTCTTTGTTGCTCTTATGGTCTTTCTAAGATTATTTATGAACTTAAAAATTTGCCAAGTAAAAAGGTGGTATAGTTGGGGAAAAAGCAAGAAGTTTATCTTTTCTTGCTGTCTATCCTATATTCTAGGTCAATATATTTCATCCCTTTTCTCTAATCCCCAGGTTACAGAATTAAACATTTTAATTCATAATTCCAAAAATATAGGCTTAATGAATGAGTACTTTGTGAAGAAAAGTTGGGGTTAAGGACTTATTGTTTGTGTGTCTTCACTAAATGAACTTTATGTAAGGGTTCAGTGGTTCCCGAATGCGGAAACCACCTCAGGATGAGATTTCATTCAGGGACCTCTCATGACAGAAGAGCAGGTGAGCTGTGGGTTATGAATGTGTGTGGTCCTTTAATAAGAGCTTATCAGATGGTTCAATCCACTGGGACATCTTTTTTCCTATTGAAATATAAAGCTTGTAAACTCTCAGTGGTTATTTTAACAGAAAAAAAAACAGGTTTTTTTTCTTTTTAAAATGCCTGAATTTTGCACCATATAGAATAATTTTATGAAAAGAAATTGTGCTTCTATTACTGAATTGCTAAACAGTTGTCAGAATTGTAAAAGACAGTAAGATGGAGGAGGCAGTGCAGGAATTCAAGTGAATCTAAGGTCTTGCTGTTAAACGAAATGGATTTTTTTAATTCACTGGATTGCCATTCTGTTTGTGGGTATAGGTACAGCTTCAGTGGAGAATAAAAGACATAGCTCTTCTCCCCACTTTGGCCATTAGTACCTAAAACGAAAAGAAAACCCTTCTGAACACTTCGCAGTTTTGACAATATTTCACAAACATATCCTAGTTCAGTGTCTCATTCTGAAGGATAAATAAATGCATTCTTAGTGTAGTAAAATTCTGGGGGGCAAGGGGTGATAATATCAACCAACTAGAATGAAAGTTTATGCAGTAGGAAGACAATACCATTGATACAAAGTAACTGACACCTGAGGAACACAATAAAACTGAGCACAGTCAGACTCATAAAAAGAATTAAGAAGGAATAAGAACTTGGATGTCATAAGTGTGTAGATGTGGCCTGCATACAATTGATGTTTGTATGGATGGTGATGGGAGTTGCATGTGCCCCCAATAAAATGAATGATTTTAAAAAAAGAACTTGGATGTCTTCTGTATGTTCAGATTATTCATATCATCTTCTGTTGTACATTTTATACATACAAAGTTATTATGTCACATTCTACTGGACAATGAAATTCTAAAACTTGCACTGCTTTTGAGTAGGCTTTAGCACACAGTGAACCTGTGAGACAGAAGAGAATGGTCCCTGTGAGTCCCAGAGGCTGTAACTCGTTACAGGAGCAAGAGGCCACATGTCTCTCCCACGGGCAATAGAAGTGTTGATTATTTCCTGGTAAACCTTTTTGTCTTTCTAAGATTCTCTGTGAATTTTCAAAAAGTTGTCAAAAATTTGTCAACGTTAAGGAATGAAAGCCCTTTCCTGGTGTCTACACTATATACTAGGTCAGTGTGTATTTTTAATCTCTTTTTATGTTGCAGATTATGGATTTTTTTTAACTCTATGATTTTTGTCTATTTGCAATTATCTTTCTGATGGCTTTCCACAGATGACAGAATATTTGGTTTTCAATCCAAATATGTAGACTTGATCTCTGCGTCCTCACAGTATATAGCCAAGTTAGAGTGACTTGGTTCATTTAAGTCTACACTCTGACAGTAACTGGAAAGAACTGTTTAATAGTCTGTTTTAGTTTTGTTGGTGGTGTTGGAAATATAAGAGCAGGGCACCCATCACTTCTGTACTTGCTGCATGTTCAATTCACTGACATTAGTTACATGCTTCAAGGTGTACCCACATTCTCGTCCTCCTTGTCCAAATTGTGTCTCTCTCATAAGCATAGGTTAACTGCTCCTGAAGCTATCTGATCTTGAGTTGTTATTGCCAGTTTGATCCCATATTGAGAGTTCTTCATGCACAATACAGGAAGCATTCTTTACTAATTGAAATTAAACTAGTGTTTGGTTTAAGGAGGACTTTGAAAGTTTAAAGATGTTCTCAAGGAGGTATTTTGGGAGTTCGCCCAGTTTTGTGTATCCAGAAATTGTGTATGTTGGGGAGTATTTTGATCATTTTCTCTCCTTTGATCAAAATTCATTGATGTATTCTTTGATCAAAATGTCCAATCATAGTAGCTAGGTAGCATCCAGTCTCTCTTTTCTCATGACAAAGGAAATAGTTGTTCAGGAAGGCAATTATACAGTTCATATCCTTATTCAGTTCCTAACTCCTTCCTCTACTGCCCTCAAAATAAGTTCTTAATAAAAGTTTTAGTTTTTTCAGTATCAGGATTATCTGTGATGGAAAATGTGGTTATAATAGTCAGACTACCTTTCAGTGGTTTTTTCAATGTCACATAAAGTAGTTTTATTTCTAATAAATATTTTAATAATATTATCCTTGTTCATCAGATATTGAAACAGAAACTCCCAAAGAGTACTACTTTTCTATTTTAACAAGATTCTTAATAGAATTTATCAAAATACCAATATAACATTAATAATACATCTTACCCAATATTATGTAAAGCTTTTCTCTGTCTGGAAATGAAGAAAAGAGAACAAGGGAGTAAGTCATTATTTGCTTCCCTTAGTGTGAGGGCATTTGATAGAGAGACTCAATGAGTCAATCCCTAGAAAGGTCTATAAAGTTATCAGCCAGGATCTTGGGGAGAAGACTAGATGGAGGCTTTTACAAGTTCACAGAAAAACTCCATTATCTTTTCATTTCATTTTTCCCACAAATGTTTTGAAGGCCCCTCATCTAATAAAGCCAAAAGACAGAGACATATTGGAGACATTGGTGGGGAGCCCTGCAATCACCCTCATTTACAGCCACCACTTCTCTCTCAGTAGAGGCTTTCATTGGAACCTTGATATTGCTACGATGCCAAACAGGTTTCCAGGAAGTAAAATCTGACCACCTGCTTCCAAAAATCAGCACATGATCACTCAGTGGACCACAGCCGTCCAACCGGCAATAATGGGTGGTGGGTGCGGTGCGGAAAACTGTCGCCTTTGGTGTGTAGGTGAGTCTGTAGAGTTAAGACCCTGCTTAGCCACTGAGAGCAACTATAATAAGGGAGCAGAGGGACGGTTCTAGAAGGGCTTCCCAGGGCCCGAGGAGTTCCCACAGGCAGGGAAGGAAATGGAGTCTTAAGAGCAAGAGGGCCTAAGAGCAAGCCAATTGTTCTCTATGGTGGGGCACACTTGCTGGAAGTGTTCAATTAATCATCACGATGACCTTGGCTGAGCTCTTTAACTTCAGGCCTTGATGGTCCAAAGACAATATGAAGCCATCAGGCAGCAGAAAGGCTAGTGGATTTCAAGTCAGGAGAAATTCAAGCCCTGCCTCCATGTCTACTGCCTGACATAAGTTCCTAAAATGCATTTAGCTGTTATTTCCTCATCTGTAAAACATTGATAATAAAAATGACTGTGCTAAAGATTACAGAACCTTGAAGATGAAGAGTATTTGAGGACTGTTAGATGCAATGCAAATGAGAGTTAGCCATATCTGGTTGATGGTGCTACTGCTACTGGTATTGCAGCTGGTGTGTGTGTGTGTGTGTGTGTGTGTGTGTGTGTGTATGTTAAAGTGGACTGAGAATGTTTCAGCAGGCATCACAAGATCCAAGGCTCAGATGAAAGAACCTTACTCCATGTGCCAGCACTGGATGTGTGGAGTTCTGCTGGGCAGGAGGCTACAAGAGTGCACAGCTACACCTGTGTGGATACATACATGCACTGGGTGTTGGCAGGGGTGACCCCATGCTGCACTCTGGCTGTCACCCCTTGCTTATAAATATCCTAAATAGGAATCAGGGGGGAAACAAACCAAAAAAAAAAAACCCCACCTGGCTCCATCTTTCTTCAGGATTTAAATGGAAAGCCGCCCTGCCAGTGAACCTTAGCACTTCTCATGTTACAATCCCAACTAACTTAACAGGGTTGTTGTAAAAGGAATGAGTTATTGGTGTGCTCATTCTTGCTTGTGTTCTGGTGATTTGGTGAATAATCACACAGCCAGTGTCCCAGTGTCTCCTTCCATTCATTCACTTCACTCTTTTCATTCACTCTTTTCACTTCACTCCTTTCATTCACTCTTGTGAATGAATGACTTTACCCATGAATTGCCGGTAAAAAGGCAGCAAAGAAAAGGTTGACTTAGGTAAGATTCTATCAGCCAGCTGTAACTCCCACAATCACGGATATTCATAATCATGACTGAGGCCCTGAAAAAAAACCCAACCCAGTTAGCTCTCATGCCTTCACAGAAAGAAAAAAAATTCAAAATAGTCATAGACTTAGCTGTAGTTTGTGCTTTGATGCAGTGAAAGTCTGAAAGCAAATTGTGTTAGTCCCGGTTGACTCGAGAAACAAATCCAGGGTTGCCCATGCCTGCGTTGGAGACAGCTTTATATCAAAGAGTAATTGTATATTAAGAAAACGTCACAGCCCACTTCAGGTCAAATCCATAAATCCGATACTAGCCCATGGGTCCAATACCAGTCTGTAAATTCTTCTACAGACTCATGTAGCACATGCAATAATGCCAAATGCAGGAAGATCACAGAGCAGTGGATGGAAAGTCATTTAGATCCAGTGGCAGTGGAAAATTTCAGAAATGGTGTCGGTCTCCAACTGACTTCTTAAGCTCCAGGGCTCTGGCTGCCATCAGCATACCTTCCTGTAGCTTGTTAACAGAATTCGAAGCAGAGAGAGTTTGCGTCCCACCTCCAAGGAGGAAAATAGGCGTTCCCAGAACTCTCTGGAGAAGGCCATGCCCCCAGAGGATGACTGAGTCATCATTGGCTATTGACAGGCTAGACTCCACCCCTTCACTCAAGTTGACAGGAGATTGTGTAACTGCCACACAGGTTATGCTCTATATGGATATCCAGATCCATTCTGAAACCATGATAGTTCCCTTTACTGCTCTAACAATAATCTAACAAATAATCCTAAAGTGAGTGCCTTTCGACCACACAATTGATAATCTGGTTTTACAGACTCAAATCAAGGTGTCAGTGCAACTGTGTTCCTTCTGTGTTCCTTTTTTCCTCCAGGAAAAAAATCTGTTCTTGCCTTTTCTGACTTCTAGAAGCTGCCTCCATTCCTTATCCGACAACCCTCCTCCTACCATCAGAGTTCATCACACTCGCACTTCCTTGCTTTCTAGCGTCTTCATTTCTGACTCTGTTACCTTCTTGTAGGGATCTTTGAGGTTGTACTGGACCCAGATGCAGGACAATTTTCCCATCTTAAATTCCTTAATCACATATTTGAAGAACCTCAGATTAGGATACAGACATTTTGGGTGTCATTATTTAGTTCAAGATTTCCCAAAGCAGGTGCTCCTGCCCCCATGGTGGTGCTACAATGTCCCAGGGGGCCTGTAGAACAGATCCCTACACTTTATCCTGGGTTACGAGCTACAGTGCAAAGTGTTTTCATGGCTGGGGAGCCCTAAGTAGTTTGTTTGTTTGTTTCTGAAAAGAAGTGGAAGACCAAATAAATTGGGGAGCATGTAATTTAGTTTGTGACCAGCACATTACTGTTTATCATTACTTCTTCTCTGATAGAAAGATGGCATGCAATGAAAGTGTAAAGCTGTCTTCAAGTACAGTTAAACAAGCCTGTGAGTGTGAGCTTTGTGGTCTAATGGTTCGACCCTTTATCAGTGTAGAAGGAGTCACGATGCTGTGGTCCGGTGACCATCGGGCTGCTTACTGCAGGGTCAGTGATTCGAACTCACCGCTGTTGTCTGCTCCTGTGAAACACTGCAGCCTTGGGATGAGAGCTACGGTTTCACTGAGCGTTAGAAGCAGCTCCATGGGAGCGCATTTGGTTTGGGGCTTATTTTTATATCAATCTCCCATCTGGTTTCCCAAGGTTCATGTCTTATTTCTCATCACTGGTGGCATTTGGGGCTACATATTTCTTTGCTGTGGGGAAGTGCTCTTTGCATGGCAGGATTTTAAACATATATGTATTCTTTCTTTAGTAAATATCACCATCACCACCACCCTCCCTCTCTCCAATGTGACCACCAAAAATGGCTCCACACATCTCCAAGTAGCCTCCGGGTCAGCCTCCGTGGAGAGCCTCTGATGCAGCAGGAAGCCACTGAATTATTGCCGTGACCTTCTTAAGGGCAGTCAGTAACTCACAGAAGGCAGCTGATGCGGTGGTAGTAATTAATGAGTAACCTTCAGAGGGCAAATGTGAGTCATACATCTCAGTTTTATAGACTGAATTTACTGCTGGTTTCATTTGCCAATTTTTTTTAAGAATTGGATTTTATTCATGGACATTCTGTCATCATGTGACACTTAACAAGTGTAGGGGAGCCCCGGAGGCTGTTCAGTCATTGTCTTACGTTGAGGGCTGGGCTTCGTGTATACAGTGCTCCTCTGCCTTTCCAGGCGGCTTGTCTCCCCTTCTGTATTTCTCCAGCAGCGTTTGCATTGCCCTTCGAGGACTCTCCAGCCCCGAAATGGGAGGGTTTCTGAAAGGAGCCAGAGCAGGCCTGAGAATCTCAGTCCAGACTTGAGGCTGTGCTTCACACAAGTCCCCACTCACACTTTTCAGGGTGCATACATATCCACACACGTGCAGTGCCTCTATTTGGCGATATATTTGCTTAATATTTGTCTTTGAGCTGACTTTTTCATAAATACTACTTTATTTGTTTTCTCCGCATCACTGCCCTGGTGGGAGTAGGAAGCCCAGCTTGGCTCCTGGAGAGCTGCTCCTGGATTTGAACCGTCAACCCTATGGGCCGCAGCCCCGCACACAACCACTGCGCCACCAGGGCTCAGCAATACTACTTTAAGTAGTATGAGTGGAACCATAGGTTTAGCATGCTACGGTATTTTTTTTCAAAAGCACATTGAACTGAATGCATGACTCTGTTGTCCATGTGCCATTTAAAAATATCTCACCTGTAGATGCACATGCCTTACTTTGTGAAACATGGCCCTGGAGCCAAAGACAGCAGCAGAAGTCTGACATTTACACATTTACTTTTTTTTTTTGGGGGGGGGGGTGAAGGCATCACTGCCTCTGCTGTTCATGGGTGCCACCCAGTGCTGCTCTTGAGAGCCGCCGCTGGATTTGAACTGCCAAGCCCGCGGGCCGCAGTCCCGCACTCAACCACTTACGCCACCGGGGCTCAGCCCACCTGACATGTACTTTTAATGCTACCTTTCACCTCTATTAAGCTTCCTAAGGGATTCAGGAGCATCAAAGTGCAGGCAGCGGAGCTGCGCACAGAGAGAGCGAGAGTGCCTGGCTGAGCTCGCAACCAGAGGGCTGTTGTTGCTTCACCTGAGAGCATTCCTTCTTGTTGTTTTTTCTTTAAAATAGATCATGGTTAAAATGCATGCCATTAAAAACATCCGAAGACATTTGTATTTACTTGCTTAATGTAAGACACAAATCAGATAACCAGAGATAAAGCAAGCTAAAAATACATTGGGGAAAATAATCTAGACTGGTATTTCCCAAAGGGTAATCACAGAACATTTGCTTTGTGGTTGAGGAGTTGGGGTATGGGGGGGGGGGGCGGGAAGGGGGAGGCTAAGGAGAACTACTGTTAAGCAAATTTAAGTAGATTCCTTTATTCTAAAACTTCTCAGAGGTGTTAATGCTCTACTTGCTTTTTTAAACTTCATGGCAAAATATATGCTAAGCAGTCTGTTCTACATTTAAGGACAAAATCACACAGACATACACAAACACACACACACACAAACACACACACGAAATACTGATGTAGCTCCCTTCGAGAAGAAGTCATTTTCCTTAGCCTAAGGAGGACACACTTGGAGGTAATGCATGTTATCTTGGTTTTTAAGAAGCAAAGCATCTAGAAGACCAGCTTGTCTTTCTAGATTGTTTGTTCACTTCTGCCTTGCACCCTAGGGGACTCAAGAAATATCCTTGGATGGGAATGATAAGTAAACATAGAATACCATGTGGACAGTTTATAAATTATCGAGGGTTCATCAGGGAGGGGGGAAATGAGGAGCTGATACCAGAGGTTCAAGTAGAAAGCAAAGGTTTGGAGAATGATGATGGCAACAAATGGACAAATGTGCTGGACACAATGGATGGATGGTGACAAGAGTTGTACAAGCCCCCACTATATTGATTTTAAAAAAAAAGAAAGAAAGGAAAAGAAAAGGACACGTGGAAAATCTTTGGTTGCCAATTCCTTTCCTGGTTTATGGTGGCTACCCACCTCTTGGCTTTGTGAGACATATTTAACATCTTTTTATCTGAACTCACGAAAGGTCACTGAATGTGATCCTCGTTCACCTACAAACCAGTCTTTGCCAAAACAGTTCTCCCCTATGCTGCCATGAATGGACAGCTGAGAGTGTTTTCTACTCCTGGCAAGAGTTCCGTCTTGGAAATTCACAGGGACAGTTCTACACTGTCCTGTAGAGTCACTTTGAATTGGTGTCCACTCAACGGCCCTGAGCTTGGAATGGGATTGGTGAAAACGCATGGATTCAGCCAACAGGTTATTGCCCCAGGGTGACTCGTCCTTCCTCTCGGTGCAGTCTGCAAACAGGCCCAGGTCATTTTGCATGGAGATAGGCGCCATACATTGAAAGTTAGTCAATGCATCAAATTTCATTTTCTAGACTCAGCTATATCGGGTATGGTGTGGCCAAAACACTGAGCCCAGAGTGCCACCTGGCAAAGGTTGAGCCACAGAATAGTATGAAACGAGGGAATTGGGGCATTGGAAAGGAAATGAAAGAGATGGAAAAAGGACACGCTGTAAAACGGAGAGTCATAAGCCCAGGAATTCCTGAATGGAGCGTGCTGCTCAACGGTTGTGGGAGCTGGAGAAAATCACCCTGCTTTTCTAGGGCCCGATTTCATCAGTGAACTAAGTAAACAAGTAAAATCATCGAGCATTGGCTAGCCCACAGCGCAGACCATCGCAGACCAACAGTGAACCAGAAACTCAAACCTCACCCTAGACCCACTGAGGCAGAATCCGCGTCTTAACTACTCCCCGGTGGTCATGCGTCTATTCACATTCAGGCATTGCTTTGTGAACCAGGTCCCCATACACCCTCAGAGCTGAAAGACCGACCCAAGGGCAGAATTCGAACTAAGGAAATAATTTTCAAGTGCTAGTAATTGGAACGCACTCTTGTGACAGATCATAGAAAGTGAGGCCCAGAGCGCTCACGTGGACGTTCTGAGCCACGCAGCTAATTAACAGCAGAGCCCAGATTTCATTATTAGTTTTTCCAGTGCGGTCGATTGTCCTGCTTCGAGAGCACGTGACCCAGGCGGTCAGACTAAATGGCCAAGTGTTAATGTTACAACAAATGAACAGCAATGTCTTTCTTCTCGTGGAAAACTTTTTTTTTTGGGTAAGTTTTAAAATGACTGCTTTTTAATGAAATCATGTTATTCCTGGAGGTCCTGAGCGAAGAATCGAGTTTCAGGGCGTCTCGTCCCTCTTCCAGGCGGTGGGAAAGCCTCTATACTCAGGCCAGATGCTTGCTCTCCCTTTTCCCCCCTCTCTCATCTCCCCCTGTTCCGCCCCCCCCCACCCCACCCCACACACACACACCACATCACACCACCTCCACCACGTCTAATTCAATTACAAATCAGGGCAGAAACCACTGGAGTGCCTGGACCAGGACGCTCCCCAGTCCATTTTTAACCAGTAACCCCTGCGGCAGCCAGCAGGTCCCTTGTCCAAAACAACTGCAACCTTCTGTAATTTGAAAACCAAATCTCTCTCAGACGGCCACTGGAAAAATGAATGGGTAAAAGCTTAAGACACGATTTGATGGCCACATTTAAACCAAGTCTACCGATACTTAACACAATCGCACCTCGAGGACATTTGTGCGATGCCGAGATGACAAGCCGCCCTTCTCACCTTGGATCAAGGCTTCTCGTGTTGCCCTCATTCCCCTCGGTGCTGTCCTGAGCTAGCCGTGCCCTAGAAACAAAGGAGCCCAGTACTGGCCAAGAGAGGAAAAGTAACACATCATTTGAAAGAACAATTGAACATAGCCTCCTTGGCTTCCATCAGTCAGATACATTCTTCCCTTTACCTCAAGACTCTGCTGGTTTTTGCTGGAATAAAAGACTAAAGCATGGTATTTTAGACAATGAGGAAACATAGTTGCCTAATTCAGTGGTTACCTTTGGAAGAATGACTTTTTTAAAAAAATATTTCTTCCGTCTAAAAAGTTAATATGATTATCATTTGAGACTTGGCCAACCAAATTGTAATTTCAATATTTCTTTATGTCTGATCCATCTAAAAGATCTTCCTCACTTTTCTGTTCTTGTTACCTGTGAATCTTTGTTAATTTCTGTGTGTTTGGGGGGGTGGATGGGGTACTTTTTGTTTTTCATCTCTCTTTCATATACAAAGTCACAGTTTTATTGTTTTGATGGATCGGCAGTCTTGACTATGACATATCTAGCTAGGGGGCTTACCAATGTTGAAATTGTCAGACAAATAATAAATATCTAGCATATAGTTAGGAAGTTAAGAATAGTACAAAATGCCCATCCCTGTTGTCAAGAAATTTTTGACAATTGGCAGAAGCAAAAGCTGCAGTAAATTTTTAGAAAAGGAAGAAACTAGGAAATATGATTAGCATCCTCTTGGCCAAATTACCTGTCATTTTTATCGAGCGATGGTCCTTAATGGTTCATATCTTGAACCGCAATCCGGTCAAGTAACTAAAGACCTTTCACACCAAGATTCTGTAACAGAGCTGTTCAGTGAAAATATAATGAGAGCTCAATATGGCTTCTCAAAATTTCTAGTAGCCACAATTTATATAAAGTAAAATGAAGCAGGCAAGCGTAATATAATAAATTTAACCCAATATACTTAGAATGTTATGATTTTCACAAATAATCAATAGCTGCTTAATGGCCTCATATGTCTAGTGGCTACCAGATGGACAGCATGTGTCTCCTACATTCATAAAACTAGCAATCAGGCCATCAATTGCTCATACAACTCTGGGTATGTAAAAATGTGTGAAAAGCTATTGTCCCAAGAACTATAGATAGCATTCAGATAAGCATGTCAACAGTCTGGATGTCTGCAGTTGGATTAATCTAGGCATAGTCATCTCCACAGCACCTATTCGTCTTACAACCTGGGAAGGAGGAAATGGACAGAATGCAAGGAAAAGCATAAAGGGTTTTAAGCAGTTGCAAAAGAGTCATTCTCAGTAATAACCCAGCATGAGCACTGAGATCATCAAAGGATACTGATACTTTGCTTCAGCACCAGTAAATCCCAAGAGAAATTGTTGCTGTTGTTTTTAAGGCTTATTACCAATTACTTATCTGTCTTTCAGTGAGATTTGCAGTTAGTGGTCTCAAATTGGAGTCCATATTTCTCAAATTGGAGGAGGGCCATGAGATGCCAGAAGATCTGCTTCTGGCAAACCCACTGAAAACAGTCCGGGATCAAACTCTCTTCGTAGATGGGGCTGCCAGGAGGCAAAAAAATCAGAAGACCAGCTAATGACTGTATGTCTCCATCTCACACTTAGCTTTTATTCTCTCCTCTTTTCTCTCTCTGCTTCTTTTACCCTTTTATTTGTTCCTTCCATTGCCCAACAATTTGAAATTCTTTCACTTATGTGTTGGCTTCCTTCTTTTCTGAATGTCTCTCCATGAGACCTGGGACTGTCCTATGTCTAGCTCTTTGGGAGGCACCTCTCTCACTCAAACGAAGTGCCCTGCCATCCCCTCAATGTGGACTCAGAGAGACTCTGTAGCACAAAGTAGAACTGCCCCTGTGGGCTTCTGGGGTTGTAAAGCTTCACGGGAACAGAAAGTCTCAACCTTGTCCCTCAGAGCCGATGGTGGTTTCAAACTGCTGACCCTGTGGTTGGCAAACCAGAACGTAGCACACTGTGCCAGCGGGGCACCAAGCTGCCAATGGGTCAGTTATCAATGAAGTAGGTGAACTATTGGTATACGCCACAGAAGCTGTGGTAATGAGGCTTGGAATTCTGACAGATTCTGGTCTCTTTTTATATTCTTTCACCCTCATCCCTCTCATACACCTACTTTTTCTATGTTTTTGATGAAAATTGTTTAATATGTAGTAATTATTTCTGCTTACTCTACTCCCTGTCTGGCATTTACAAAAACTTATAGTAATACACTCAAAAATGAACATTTATTAGAGATTTGGAATGTTTTACTGATGACTACAAGAGATACTAAAAAGTCGCTGCCGTAAAAACATCTCTGGTGTGATTACATCTGCTAATAAACTTTATAAGTTTATGACTCATAATTCAATTAGTCATATTAGAAAGTTAAGTAGAAACAAATTATTATAAAATACTGGCCTCTCCTAAAGAGATTGAGGAAACTGAAATGCAGAAAAGCATGTTTTAGGGTGTTCACTGAGAATGCTTTGGCAGTAGAGAAGTGGTTTGAGAATCTTTCAGCACTAGCCTAAAACACACACAATTCTAATGATAACAGTTATAAATTTTTACTACAAACAGATAGAGGAGACTTACAAGACTCAAGAATCTGTGTCCTGCTTACATCTGGAAGGCCATTTTTTCTGGAGGATGTGTGGCTACCAGCCTGTAGGTGTTGGTCTTCATGTCCTAAATTATAACCCTTGTAATGCCCCTGTAGCTTTCCCACACACACTGATAGCTGAACAACCAGCTCAGAATGCAGACATGGGTATAAGGGAAATAACAATTTACAAATATGCGCTCAGCTGCCAATTATGCATTCAAAAACATTTTTTGATAAGCCCTTTCTAAGTTATCAGTAAGCCTCTTTGTGTTTTGAGGCATGCTAAAACAATACAAGACAATGCCTTCCCGGAAGGAATTTCAATCTAGATGGTAAGATAGAGCCCGCACTGTTAGGAGTTAAGTCCCTCAGGAAACTGTAGGGCCAGAGTAGCCTCAGTTTCTCTCAGGCCACCCTGCTTTGTCACATTTTATTTATGGCTTTTGTTACTAGCCGAAGTTAATTTGAATGTTTACTTATCTACCATGACCTGAGTGTCTGACACTAGAACGGTGGTTCTCAACCTGTGGGCCACGACCCCTTTGGGAATCAAACGACCCTTTCACAGGGGTTGCCTGATTCATAACAGTAGCTAAATTACAGCTATGAAGTAGCAATGAAAATAATTTTATGGTTGGCGGGGGGAAGGGGAAGGGTGTCACTGTTGGTACAATTTTAAGGGCCATGGTATTAGGAAGGTTGAAAATCACTGCACCAGAATGTATGCTCCATGGACAGAAAGTCTGTGCCTAGAATAGTGCCTGCCATGTAGTAGGTTGTCAATCAGCCTTAGTTGAACAAGTGTAATACAGTCAACTAATAATACTGTCATTATTGAACTATAATACTAATAGTAATGAATACAGTGGAGTATGTAATGCTACATGTTGTTAAGTGATGGATACCATGTGACCTCCAAAAGGGAGGCAGAAGAGTGGAGGCAGGTTTCCTTTTAAAAGAGGGCTTCTTGACCAGCTGAAGTTGACCAGATGTTGAATAAAAACTCAGAGAGGGAGGGAAGAGGACCGCTGCCCAATTGAGACAGAATGGGAAAAGTAGAAGCAGGTATTACTGGCAAAATATTTGTCTACTGAATTTCTTTCTCTAGGAAAGGTCTGAAACGAGATTCTGTTCTCACCCTACTCTATGCTTCCGTTGAAAATAACATTCTCATGGACAAATATGCTTGAGACAAATGATGTATTAAATGTTATAAGAGCTGTCATTGAAAAAAAGAGAAAATAACATTCTCGTGTGTTTGTAATTCCACAGCCATCTAAGAACTCTTTCTTTTCATTATCTCTCAGAGAGTTTTCGAGTTCAAATGACTCTTCTGGCACTGTTTCTCTCCCATGTCTCTCCTCTCCTTTCCCTAAGTGCCAGTTGCAAGTTGCAATCTAGCTTCCAACACTTTCTAGTCTCAACCCTGCCTTTGGTTACCTGTCTGAGTCTAAACAGGCCAATCCCAGTCTCTCTGTGGCTTAATCTTCTCCTCTGCGTAGTGAGGGACTGGAAAGTACCAAATTGTCTCCCGGATCTCTAACAGTTCTCTCCTTGTGGCATCCTGTGCTGTTTCTGTCCCTTATGTAGCCTGTGCTTGAAAGAACATTCCAAAGTCATTTTATTTGAATAGAAGTAGAGAACTTCAAAGCAGGGACTCCTTACAGACATTTTCCTGGATTTCATTTTATCTTCTCCAATGGATTCATCACAGAAGTTTGCCTGTCAGTGATTTGACTGCTGTGGATTACAGCACATGCCCCCAAGGCTCTGAGCATAGCACTGTCAACCTCCTAGACCGTTGGTGGGTGGGTGGGTTGAGCTTGGTTGTGTCCACTCTGTCTCTCAGAGTTCTAGCTCCACTCCACATATATGCAAAGCATATTCTCTCGGAAGTGTAGCTTGAGTAACAGATCCAGAGTCAGTGAAGATGTATCCATACAATGTGGGCTGAATGAGCCTAGGGAAAAAAATCATTAGGAAAAAAGAAATAGAATATTAAAGCAGTGTCTCTCCAACTTCGACAAACAGGTGAATTACCCCACGCACCTCTGGGGATTTGGTTTCTTTGACAACACAAGTATTAGCACAAACGTTTGAGAGTGCAAAAGAACCTTCTCTTTTCTTAAAATATTTTTTATTGGGGGCTCATCACAATCCGTACATTCCACCAGTGTGTCAAACACATTTGTACACATGCCGCCATCATCATCTTCAAAGCATTCTCTTCCCACTTGAGTCTGTGATATCACCTCCGCCAGAGAACCATCTCAGTCATCCCATTAAACCTATGTTTTTTTGGTTTTGGGGGGCATCACTGCCCTCTGGTGGGAGTAGGAGGTCCAGACTTGCTCTTGGAGCTCTGCTATCGGATTTGAACCGCCGGCCCCATGGGCCGCAGTCCCACGCACAACCACTACGCCAACAGGGCTCAGCCTAAACCTATGATTTTTGGAGGTGAGTGAAGTTGAGAGCAGCATGGTAAAACAGACTACTCCTTGTTCCACGATGACAGAGGTAGGGGCGGTACAGGTGCAGAGAACTCGCAGCTCTCACTCCAGGGCTGGCCTGGTGCCACCTGATCTGGGTGCAGTATAGATGCTACCCTGACTCCCTCAGGGGGAATAAGTTACTCCTTTGCAGGGCAGTGTTTCTGACCAATTTGAGTGTAAGAAGGCGCCTTGGTGGCGTAGTGATTTGAGTCAGGCTGTTTAACCTCAAGGTCAACAGTTTGAAACCACCAGCTGCTCTGTGGGAGATAACCAAGGCTTTCTACTCCCATAAAGTTGTTACAGTCTTAGAAACCCACAAGGGAAGTTCTACGTGTCAGCTCAATGGCAGTGAGGTGAGCTTGGGATCAGTGAGAAGAGCGAAGTCATTAAATCCCTTCTTTCTTGCTCACTAACGTTGGAGGAAGAATCAGCTGGAATATTCTTAATTTACAGAATCAGTTTGACTCTCTTTTCTCACAAATGTACATAAATCTTTGGAGAAAGAATGACTTTTTTTTTAACTTAAACCAGCTAACTATGAGATCTGAGAGTGCCATGTTTCCATACATCACATTACCAAACAAAGCTGCTCAGAGATCTTTTGAGTTGGGTCATGGGCTGAGCATCCAGACCACTTTCTGTTTTGTTGGGGAAAGCCCCATGTCTCCAAGCCTGTCGGATGAATCCGAGTTAGAAAGTTCCAGAAGGCTCTTCTGTAAAATTCCCAGGTGTAGGCTCTTCCATCTCTATCCTCAGGGTGCCACGATTTGCACTGGGGTCCCAGATTCAGAAGAAATGTGTTGATAAGAAGAAAGACAAAACAAGAGGAATACTCAGACGAGAGGGCAAATTGATTTTCCTCTGGTAAGAACAGAGGTCACAGCTCACTGAGCAGCATCTGAGACCATCTCGAGGGCTGGCCGGGGAGCTGGGCAGCAGAACGCACACTTTTCTTCTGTCTAATTTAGTCCGCTGAGCGTTATGAAGAGAAAATATCAGCTTGGAATTCATTTGGTTTCAATTTACCTTTCACAAAACCAGATATAATGAAAGATCTTGGGCTTGTGTTTTCCTTTCTGCTTGTGAATTTCACTCCATTTAAAACATAAAAGGAGAAAAATAATGTCGCTTACGAAAGCCAAACATAATACGGGTGGACACAGCATGAGCTTGCCCTTCGAATGCGCTACCCTTAGCTTTATGGGTGAGATTTTCCCCTTATTAGAAAGAGAACGGCCTGCCTTTTGGCAATAGAGCATTTGGCTGTCAGTAGAACACAGCAGATGGGGCAAGGATCTGAGTTCTCCTTAAGGTTTCGTATCCAGACTCTGCTGTACAGAAGAGAGAGCTGGATACTCTGAGTAAGCAGAGGTTTCCCTGAAGGAGAAAAGTATATTCTTAGTCCTCCTGAAAAGAGAAATTTCATCATTATCTCTGAATTTGGGGGCCCTTTGTCAATCTGCTTCAGAATCTCACTGTATTATATATAACCGGTACTATTTGAGAAAGCTTACGCCAATCTTCTCCTCCAACCATAAAAGCAAAACAAAACAAAAGCTCAGCTATTAAATTCCACTAAGCTGTGGAACTATAGGAGTCACTGATCTCAGATCTGGATGATCATTAAGATCATCGACCATGTATATATTATGAAAGACCTTTTGAGTACAATGTCAATGTTAATCAGAGGCAAGGTCATGACTCCTAATTTGCAGACCCTTTTCCCTACACCTGCTTTACAAGAAAGAGTGAAAGCAGTTGCTTTTTTTATATATATACTTTTTGGGCATTAAATCCACATATCATGCATTTCAATAGTTTAACCATTGGATCATTACAAGAATAGTTGTACAATAATTAACATAATTTTAGAACAATCTGCCCCCCCCCCCCCAGTGGTTAAATTGCCTTTAAAATGAGCTGTGTAATCATGATCAGTTTTAGGGCTTCCTCTCTTCTCCTGCCTTCATTGTTCATTCCCCAACCTCCCTCACCCTCCCTATCTCTCACCCACACCCTTACATCCCCTATAAACCCTTGCATCAGTTATTATCTGTATGCATCCACTCCTTCTGTGCTCCACAACCTGGAAACTCCAACCAAAAAAATTTTTAAATCAAAATAAAGTGGTAAGGATAAAATAATACTATAAAGGTAAAAATTCTATAGCACTTGGCTATTACTGAGCCTCCAATGGTCTCTGGCTGCTTCCTCCTTCCATTCTACATGAAGAAAGAGACACTAAATGAAGGAGGAAGTGATGTCACCACAGCCAAACCCCTGCCCTGGAGCCAATTCCCCCTGGGGGGTTTCTAGTCTGTGAATCTTTACAGAGGCAGAAGTCTCAGCTAACAGGCTTGAATCGCTGACTGTGTAAGCAAAAGTCCAACATTTATCTCAAAGTGACACCTGGGCTCCCTCCACCACTAACTGAAGTTCATCTGAACTTCAGATGAAATAGTCCCTGCCTCTCCTCAGTGTGCTTGTCTACAAGTTAGTATTCCAAAGAGAGATGATCTTCAAGGAGGTGGACCGACACCACACCGTTGCTGCAGCAATGGCATCACAGGGAGCAATCCTCAGGAGGCTGGTGCAGCCCTGGGCAGTGCCTGTTCTGTTGTGCAGAAGATAGCTGCAAGTCAGAACTGGCTTGACAGCAACCTAACAAGAAACAGAGAGACGACACTTTGACAGCCGACTCTCAATTTCTTTACAAGACTCCCTCGCTCCTGAGTTTGGGGGACAGGAAGATCAGAAAAGAGGAGAAAGTGCAGACATGAGAGATAGGGCATGCCAAACGTCGTTTCGCTTAGACGATGCCATGATTATCAAAAACATCTTGATAGTTCTTAATCTAAATCAATCAAAAGTGAAACTCTCTGCCATCCAATGTAAGATAGAGTAGTTCCTCCTGTGGGTTCCTGAGACTGTATGTCTCTACGGGGACAGAAAGCTTTATCTTTCTCTTAAGAAGCAATAGTGGGGGCTGAGCCCTGGTGGCATAAGTGGTTGAGTGCGGGACTGCAGCCTGCAGCCTGCGGGCTTGGCGGTTCAAATCCAGCAGCGGCTCTCAGGAGCAGCACTGGGTAGTGCCTACAACCACCAGAGGCAGTGATGCACCCCTCTACCACTACCAAAAAAAGCAATAGTGGATTCAAAATGCTGAGCTTGCGGTTAGCAGTCCAACACTTTACCAACTAACCCACCAGGGTTCCATCATATACCTGGGACAAGTATCATTGTCAACTTAGTAATTGTTTGCAATGTAAACAATGTAAACTTTGTAGCTCAATAGTGGTTGATGCTCAAAGGGAACATAAGTGAAGTTGAGGTAGCTTTTCCAGTTGACGGGCACATGTGTTTTTCTTACTAATATTTCAGAGACAATCCATGGGAGATTTCAGTTCATATGAAATGATCATGATGATCATGATGACGAGTGTCTGATGTCCATGATACTGCTCTAAGATCCTTCACTCTTCCATTCATTCAACAAACACTCCCTCCAAGGTCGAGGACTCCATGGTGAAGTAAAAACAGCAAACTATTATCCTCACGAAACATGCATTTAAGTGAGGAGACAGATTGCAATTAAGTCGATGCTACCAAAAACGCTACAAAAAAATAATAAAGTAGGTAAAGGGAACAGATGCTGTCAGGTGAAGTTACTTTACTTTTCTAGATAAAGTCAGGGAGGATCTCTGAATAAAGATCACAATGACCAAAAAACCTAAAGGAAATTAAGGAATGAGCTACAAAGTTTTCTAGAGAAATTATTTTCCAGCAGAGAGAAAAACAGGTGCACGTGTCCTGAGTAAGGATTGCTCTTGATGTGCTTGGGAGACAGCAAGGAGACGAGGGGGCAGCTCAGTTGGAGAGATGGCAGGACCTCTCAAGCTGCAGCCTCAAGACCCCTCGATGGGAGGGGGGGCTTTTACTCTGATGGGGCTGCAGAATTTCCTAGGGGTGCTGAATAGAAGAATGCTATTAACTGACAGATGTTTGAAAAAAAGATCACTCTCTCTGCCTGCTCTGCTTTGATTAAACTTTAAGGAGATGGGGTTACAGGCTTGTGCTAAACCTTTTAAGCCCTGAAAATAATAGAATTTGTACTGTTACTTTCCTATTTCATAAGTGGCAAAAAAATGAGACCAAAGAGTCTCATAGATTGTAAATACCAGAGGAAGTTAACAGTTCATTTCCCTGACTCCAGAACCCCCACTTTTAACTTGTATGCCCTATCACTTCGCAAGAAAGCTATCAAATTCTGAGGCAGAAAAACGGGGGCAAATGTCATTGAGCAGAGACTAATGACTAAGGATCCTTCTCATTAGTTCATGGACTGCAATGCACATTGTAGAAGATAAGCCAGAAATATCTGGCATTGTCACATTGTTCAAAAGAAAGGACGTCTGTACAAGTCAAGATATCAGATTCCCTGGCAGAACCCAATACTGACTTTATAGCCGACACCAAACCTGACAACTGCAATGCAGGAAGAGGGCCCAAGAGCTGCCCACCCAGCACAGACAGGGTTAAGAGGGGCCTCAGTAGGACTTGAAAACCCTCTCAGTGATCACTCCATCAGTCAGACTCAGTCTTCATTCCCAGACTTCCCACAGTTCTCTAATTATTTAAGACTTGTACAGAAAATCCTCATAAAATATAGTTTTAATCCTGCTAATTCTCCCCTACAGTTTTAAAAATTAAATACCAAGCTGACAAAAGCTTCAAGAGAAAAGTCTATCATGGTATCTTTTAAAAAATCAATTTTATTGAGCTATAATTTACACATCATACAGTTCAACGGTTCAATCATGTTAAGAAGGATTGTGCAATCATCAACTTTGGAACATTTTCTTCCTTCTTATAGCCATTTGTGTTGACTTCCCAGAATCTTTTTATTTTTATTTTATTCTATTTTATTTTTATTCTTAATTTATTGGGGGTTCTTACAGCTCTTATAACATCCCATACATCAGTTGTATCAACACATTTGTACGTAAGTCACCATCATCACCTTCAAAACATATTCTTTCTGATTGAGCCTTCAGTATCAGCTCCTCTTTTTTTCCTCCCTCACCCACTGACTTCTCAGAATCTTGATACCACCATATTTAGAAAATAAAATAGCAGACCTAACTAGCCATGTTTTAGATCTGTCAAAATTATGCTCTTGTGAGGTGCCATAAAGTTGGTTCTGGTGCATAGTCGACCAGATGGGCAGGGCTCGGCCTGGGAAAAGCTTCTCTTTCTCTGTTCATTTTTCAGCTGCTGGTCTGCCTATCATACTGCTCTCAGCTCCCATGACACAAGTTAAGGACAGAGTTATGTGGTTCCAAAAAGAATTCCCAGGTGGTTTTGATGCACACCAGATACTGGATTTAATTCAAGATTTTATATATTCATTTAACAAAATCAGTGCATGTAGGGGACCTCTGAGGTCTGAGGGCTCTGTTGCTCACAGGGTTCCTGTGAGTCAGAAATACCTGAATGGCAGTGACGTTTGAGTTTTTTGAGTCTGAGGACTAGCTGGCAGTCCGGTCTCCATCTTTTCTATGTACAAATATTATCAGTTTCGCATAACTGATTTATAACATTGGAAAGAAACTCTAGGGTAAAAAGGGTGGTTCTAGTATCCTTTCATTATTAGAGTTTGCAGGAGACTTCTCATTATCTTAAGTACCACATGCTTGTCACAGAGCGGGAATCACATCCTGTCCTCATTTCTCCCCTCTTCCTCTGTGGTTTATCTGGATGTTGGAAAAAGCTCATGAGACAGCATTTTTATAAAAGTTCCAAGAGAGATATCTGTGTTAGTCCAGGTAGACTAGAGAAAAAAATTGATAGACACGCATATGAATATAAGGGTACGGTTTATATACAAGAGGAATGGGACATTAAGAAAGCATCCCAACCCAGTCCAGTCCAAAGTCATAAGTCTGATATTAGGCCATATGCCCAATACCAGTCTACAACATCTCCTTTCAACTCACGAAGTCACAGACCACTGGGTGCAGAGTCCCAGCACTGGCAGGAGTCCCCTCATGGCTCCTCTTTTCCAGGACTCAGGGTCCATCAACAGCATCCACTGGTGGTAGAAGCAACTCTGCACTGGCAGGGGTCTCCACGTGGCTTCTTCAGCTTCAGAGGTCAAGTTCCATCAGGGCAAAGCTATGTGGCTTCTCCTCCGGCTGCTGCATCTCCTCGGACACTGCCATCTTGTCTTGTCTGTAATTCATCGTCTCTAAGACTAACTCCCAACAACTGGGAAGATAGCGTCTCATCTCTCAGGAGAAAGCCATGCCCACATGCAGGCCTCATTGGCTGCTCAATGGCTATCTCCAGATTAACAGGCTAGACTCCACCCCTACATCTCAATCATGAAATTAACATAAGCACATGAATGCCACAACAGCTGTTACTGAAAACTATAATTGAAGGCAGGTCATTTGATTTACATAAAAGTGAGTAGATGAAGGACATGTGGTTTTTTATTCTAAAACAAGAAATCAAAATTGTACTTACTTTAAGAAGCAGGTGTTTTTCTTCCAACTTAGGGGATAGCTAAATCTTATTCCCAAGTAGAATCCTTCTAGGGACACAATGAACAAGATAACATGAATAATTAGTTAATTAACCCAATTCATTCAATATAGATGTCTTTCCCACAGAGAAAAAAATGATGACAATTAATAATAGTTGTTCGTGAATGGCAATATACTTCTTTATTAACCCACATTATTTTTCTGCCTCTCTCTTCTATTGTTTGATAAATATTTTAGATAGTTGGGAAGAAAAATCCATACTATTATACCTGTGATTATCATGATGGGGAACTAAGTACTCAGTTAATACCTTATTGCTGGAAAAGGGAAAGTGAGTAGCCCGGGTACACACTTTGGGAAGGTCGGTATAGTCTTGCTCTCTGCACAGCCCCACTCACCCATAAATCCCACATAGGCTGGTGTTTGGCCTCCCTTCAACAGTACTGGTCAACTAGGGACCATCTGAAAGGATGTCAATCTTCCATTCAGGTCTCTTGTTTCTTGAATATAATCATATTTGAAAGAACAAGGGACGTTTTCTCATTTAAAACCTACTTTGTTTCCTGTATATATCTTTTTCTTCCTTTTTCCCTTACTGGATAAAGAGAGCAGTCGCCATCTAGTTGGTTCTGCCTCATGGTCACCCTGGCTGGGCTGGAGCAGAAGTGCTTCATGGGGTTTCCAAGACCTTGCAGAATCAGATTGGCAGGCCTGTCTTCCCAGGCACCTCTAGGTAAGCTCGAACCATTCATCTTTCCATTCATACCTGCTCACTTAGCCACTGGTGACATCCAGACATGGCTTCCCTTACCTAGAATCTAAATGAGAAGTGTTGAAAGTTCAAATTCTTGCACTTATTCCAACTCAGAGCAACCCCAGAATGCCAAAATGGACTGTGCTCTTTCCAGCTCTGAAGGGCAGGACCTGGCAGACACCAATCACCAGGCCTGTCTGCCACAACACCGTCTAGAGGGGTTCCAACCCCAAGTTCTCAGCCAGTGGGTAAACACGTAACTGTTTGGCTCCATTTTCTTAAATACCATAGAAATATCTAAACCAAACTGACAGAGTCATTCTCTCTCCCCCTTCCCCCAAAGAAAGCTTACGTAAACTTGTGCAAAATCCCAGTGGTGGGAGCCCAGGGATATCATTCTGAAACTTTCAGGCTCATGGTCTCATCGTACCAAATGTCCTTTATTTCTGATTATGATCAGCCTTTCTGATCATTGGCTGGTCAGGACTAGTATTGAAAGTTCGTCAGCTTCCATCACCACAGAACATAAGTTGCATCAGTGCAATACCCTTGATGTGCATTTTGTTTTCTCATTCCTGGATAATTAATTCAGACTTGACCTTGTAGCTCTAAAATCATAGATTTCACAACTAATGAAGAAATACATATGAACTATATGGCTTGTGAGCAATGTTGGGTTTTCCTGAAATCGCTGTAGAAGGGGTTTGCTTATCTAAGTTATCAAGGAAGAGAACTAAGTCTAAAAATGGAGCTGCCCGGGCTACAACAATCTTGTGGGATGCCCAGGGCTTCTAATTGAAATGGAAGCAAAAAACGTAATATATAGTATACATAATAATGAAGTTATTAATTGTTTCATTATTTTAGTTAATTAATATATGTGTGAATTTTGTATTTATATTTTTTTCATATTTATATAGATACAATTTTATATAGGTATCTACGTGTATCTGTGTGTGTATACATTAGGTTTTTTAGCTTCCATTCCCCTAATGTATCTGGGTCACCTTAAAATGATGCAGCCAGAGTTAAGGATCTTAGTTGTCATTGAGTGAGTTCCAACTCGTAGATCCCTTATCTCTAAAAGAACAAATTATTAGCAGTATCTTCATGAGTGTTGCTATGTCTGAGTCCCTTGTTGCAGCTGGTGGGCTGATCCATTTCACGAAGGATTTCTCTCCTTTTCCTTGACCCTTTGTTGGCTCCAGTGCACAGCAAACCAGAGTCAAACACTGGTTGGTCCTGCACCATCCTCACTAGTGCACTTATGTCCATTACAATCCTTGACCACTGCATTTACTCCCCACGGTGCCCCTTTCTAGAGACTGAGTTTCAGTCTCGCCATCCTCACATCTCTGGGACCCCTGGTTGTTTGGTCTGCAGCTTTGTCCATTGTTCTAGCAGTCCACAGGCTATTCAATATTCTTCGCTAGCAATGCAACTGAAATGAATCCATTTTTCTCGTGCCTTTCTCTTTCATTATCCAGCTTTTGCATATGAGGTGATAGAAAAAATGAAAATCATACTCAGATGCAGCCGAGTTACCAATGTAGCATCTTTGCTTTTGTAACACTTCAAAGGTGATTTTCACAGCAAATTTCCCCAATGCAACACATCATTTGACTTCCTGACATCCATGGACATCGAGGAACATCCATGTATTGTGTGGTCTCAAAGATGTTTTCAGTAGCTAACTTTCAAAAACAGATCATCAAGGCTTAATCACTAGTTTGTCTTTGTCTGGAAATCTGTCCACCATGGTTGACCCTGTTAGTATTTGAAATACTAGGAGTATAGCTTCCTGAATCATAAAAACACAGGAACCCCCACAGAATGACAAGCTGATGATGCAATCAAATACAATAGCTGACAATGCCATAAAACAAACAGATTTAGAACAAGTGAAGAAGATATATGGAGTGGGGGGAAGGCAAGTAAAATGCAGCACTGAGAAAGAAGAGACACTGGATGTATATCGCAACATGCTATACTTTGCAAGGAACTGGCTACAGATAGGGTCGGAGGCTTGTTAACAGGTCATGTTGAAGGGGAAAGAGGCACAGTTACAAAAACTTTCACACACATGGCTGGCTGGCTGCTGACAAAGGGCACAGCCATTGCTGGCACTGTGGAGGGTGACCTGGGCTGGTATGAGGAGAAGAATGGCATGCAGCACATCTGGGGAGAACAACCAGGTGCACAAAGCAAATCTCCATGAACACCAAGCCCTTGCTCAGTTTCCTATCCTATGTGGATCTCACTATCTACCATACATACTCACATATAAGTCAAGTTTTTTCAGCACATTTTTATGCCATTTCTGTGGTAAAATGAGGTTCCTCGGCTGATATTCGGGTTGGCTTACACTCCAGTATATATGGTAAGTTATATTAGTGGTGAAACCCAAATGCTTCAAAACCTCAGTGAGCTGAACACTTTGCTCCTTGCTTCTGCCTGGAACATCACACCACTTCACCTTGAGTTCAAGTCCTTTCTGCAACCTGGCAAACCCGGGCAGTGTGCTCAGGAAATGGTCATCAGGCTGCCCCTGGGGCCTTGATCATTAGAGGCGGAGTTAGTGCAGGCATAAAATCTGCATTAAGTGGCCATCACTTCTGGGATAGGTCCAAAAAAGAAAACTAGGGGGAGAGCAGGAGAGACTGCCATAAAGAAATCAAATCAGTAAATAATAAGCCTACTAGTCTGTATCTGTTTTTGCTTAATAAACAATGAAAACATTTCCTCTCACGTTGACCCAGACTCCTGGGGATCCTATTGTATCAACGTGGACGCTCCACGGGGTTTCCCAGGGCTGCCTGGCTCAGGAGTCCATCACCCCATCTCTGAGTGGAGGCAAACCTCCAGCCTCTTAGCAGGCAGTTGTGTTGACCATGTGCACTACCTACGGACTTCATCAAATTCTTCTTTAAAAATGTTTTTCTCATTGAACCATTTTAGCTCACGATGTCCTCATGAGCGTGCAAGCTGAACGGAGGGAGGGTTTTCCATGAGGTGCTTTTCAGGAGTCAATGGCCTGTTCTTTTTTCCTGTATACCTCTGGGGGAGCTCAAACCTAATGACCATCCATGTTTATTGGGGTTCTATTTTTTTTTTTTTGTAGAACATTGCATTTAATCCTCCCAGTAATGCTATGAGGAAGATAAGTATTATGTGTTTAGCAGTGTGGGAAACTGAGGCACAGGGGAATTAGGCAACTCCTCTTAAATTTCGTAGGTAGTTAGTCATCAGGTCAGAATGGGAAGCATAGGAGTCTTGTGCCAAAATGCCTGTCTTAGGTAGTGAACTCTAAAAGTACTCAAATCTCAACCTTTAACACTCCCACCTCATATTTCAGCCTGATTGTCCCTCCAATTAAAACAGAAGAATATGATGTTGGTGAAGATTATTGAAACTACCATAAATTGGCAAAAGAACAAATGCATGTGTGCAGCCAGATGCCCCTTAAAAGCAAGGATGCCGAGACATCTCACATACATTGGACATGTTCCCAGGAGAAACCAGTCTCTGGAGAAGGACATCCTGTTTGGTAAAGTGAAGGGAAGACCCTCTATTGAGATCCAACCCACATCCAGAGGGACCCTAAGGGACAGTTGTGCAACTGAAGGGAAGAAATTAAGAGACAAAAGTTTTGGGGGGTGCTCACCTCCATGGTATCTGGAACCAGGTATAAGCAGGTGGGAGGGAAAATGTCTTCTTACATCAATTTATATTGTTCCAGGGCCTGCAAGTCCCCTTACTTATCTGTAACAAAGGTATCCATAACAAAATGGGCTGCTGTACCCTAACCCCAACAGTGCCTGAGTTCATTGGAGGAGAAGCAACACCAGTGCTGGGGGGCAGGAACGGGGAGTGACTGGAGCCTGAGCAGGGAGAGCCATCGCAACCTGTCTGGCTCCAACACCTAATGCTGCCAGACGGATAGCAATCAGCCGGGTCTTGTAAGTGACACTTTAAGGTAGCACCGTTATAGGAGGATGCTGTGGGAATTCATCGTGATTATGAAAATTTGATTGGGACTCATCTCGAATTCACAAGTGGGATGGCTCCCTTCACCCATAGCTCTGGCCTCCCAGGCTTCTTAACCATGAGAATGAAGAAGTTGCCCGCATGCACTCTCTTCCTGGCTCTCTGTTTCCCACATGGATGGGTTGGCACGGTGGTGGCTACAACGCTCAAGCCTAGGAACAATTCAGAGAATGGTGCGGGACCAGGCAAAGGCTTCCTTCTGCGCTGTGAGTCAGCGGCACCTACCGAGCACGGAGGGGCCAGGGGTGGGTAATCTCACGGGTGCATGCTCGGTAAGGACCTGCCTAATCTCACGTCTGTTTGTGATCCACTGGGACGGGTACTTGCGGATGTGCTGAGAGAGTTCGTTCTAGCCCGGGAGATGCGAACAGCTGTCAAGTGCAGGTAGCCAGTCTGTGGTCAGAGGTGGGACTCAAGCGGAGCGATGGCTATTTGTGACTGGTGTCTTTTTCAACAGTGCCCCCACCCCCTTTTACCCCTTTTTCCACCTCAACGCCAAGACTGAGGACCAAACCACCAAACCTTTTGATCACTGGTTGGGCGTGTTAACTACTGCGCTGCCAGAGCCCCTTTGCTGGCTCAGAGACTCAGCTGCTCACACCTCTAACTAGGCTGCCCACGTGGCTCGGCCTGCCAGAAAATCACCAGTTCGAATTATTCTGATGATAAAACCTTCCGCCTGAGGTTAGAGTCCACTTCCTCCACCCTTCTTTGATCTCTCTCAGCAGAATTTTTCTTTTTTGGGAGAAACCAGACTGGCAAGTATATCAAGCTCCGCCCACATACTTGAAATTTTACAGTGGCTTTTTTGAACCTCCGATGTATTTTACATGTCAGTCGATCTCTGCTGGCTAGAACTCACCGAGACCTGTTGACACCTCACGGCAGAATTTCACAAAATGTTCTAGGAAGAGATAATTTTCTAATTATACCACCAAATTCTGCTTATGGAGACATTTTCCAACCATTCTTTCCAGTGGTGGGAAATGTCTGAGAGTGAAATTAAACCCGGGGTGCATACTTTCCTTCCTTTTCGCCCTAACTTCTTCCTCCTGCCCCCCATTTTTGGTACTATGAAGAACAGCCACGTGCTGCTTTCCATCCGATGCGTGCTACGAAACAGGAGGGCACGTGGCTTGCATGCAGTCGGAACCACAAAGGCAGTCCTTAGATTATGAACAAGTTCCTACATAGAGTTTGTATAGAAGTTTAAAGAGTTAGGTAAGGTCCGTCACTATTAGTCACATGATTGCTTCAGTGTGTAGTATACAGTGCACTTTTCAGTAAGAAACCTTCGTGGTGCTGTCAGGGAGTCATAGGACAGAGAACCACAGCATCAGTGGTTCACACCCACCAGGCACTCACAAGGAGAAATATGAGATCTACAGACTCAGAAACCCAAAGTAGGGTCCTGGTGGGTTAGAAAAACCCACTCCATAGCAGAGGGTTTGTTTGGGAACTAGGGACCTGTGTATGTATAAAAACTAGATTGAGGTCCTAAATGAAAAAAAAATCCAGCACTTCCTCTGTCCTGCGTCTAACACATTTCTTTCTGCTCTCCTTATGAGCCGTGCTTCTTCCTCCAGCATCACTCTGAAAGGCAACCTCCTCTCACCCTGCAGACCTCAGTTATCTTCTTCCCAACACCCCCCGCCCCCCGCCCCTGCCCAGTGTTCCCCACATGCGGCTGTGGACCACTAGCACCAGAATGTGCCAGGGCACTAAAGCCTAAACTGTAACAAATGCCCAGGAGCGCCTTAATTGCATGAAAGTTTGGGGACCTCTGTCGTGTACAGAGTTAGAGCCCAGGCATCACTCTCCCATCCATCCACCAGCTGTCAGTTTGGCCTGCTGCCGTGGCTTATGCGTGGCTGGGATTCTGAGAGCTCCGACACGAGTATTTCAAACACCAGCAGGAACACCTCTGGTTTGGGTGGAGGTTCCAGGTTAACAATTGACTTCTAAAGATCAGTCAATGAAAACCCTCTCAATCACAGCAGATATACTCATGTATATGGTGCTGCATGGTGGGTCCCCAAGATTGAAAGGCACTCACAATACATAGTGGCTGTAAGCATGGATGTGAGCATTCAGTGAACATGAGGGTGGTACAGAACTAGACAACATGTTGATTCTCTTGTACACGGGACAGTAACTAGTGGCAGCACCCTCCCAGAGGTCCTGCTCCCCTACCCTGTTGCACCAGCACCTGGTCTTTTGGACATCTATCTTCTCTGCCAGACCATCCACCCCATCAGTGGGGGTACAAGGTAATGGGTATAGCTGAGTTTTGGGTCCAGTCAATATTTAGTAACCACAATTGAATCCAGTTAGGTTTTATCACTGTCTGTAACAATTTTTTTTTAACCTTTGGTTTAAGGAACTACTCTAATTCAACCGACGTAATTGTATAACAAGAATTTAGTCTTTTAAAAAAGGAGGATAGAAAGTAGAAATGAACTCACAGAATGCTTGGTGTCTTTCTGTGCTGAAAATAAATAATATTTGGCCTGTGTCCTCACCATCACCATTTAGAATAGCAACAGAGATGTTGACAGGAAAATTTACTTTTGTCCAAAAGATGAGCTTTGTGTTATCGTGTGTTTTTTTGGGGGGGGAGGGGAGTGTTTATGAGCTAAGTTGGAAGCATAGAGAATTTTCATATCAAAATTCATCGAAAGAAAGACCATAATGCATAAGTTAATTCTTTTTAATCACCCTCAAAATTGCCTTCTTCGCATATGTAAGGAGGTCCTGACTGTTGAGACTTCATTTTTGGTGGCAGACAGGCAAGAAATACAAGAGATATACTATTTATGTAGCAATAGCTTTTAGACAGGCCACGTCACTATACTTTGTGGAGAATGTATGTTTTTGTCTGTTTGTGTGTCCATTTAACTTGCTAAAAAGAATATATGGCAGAAACAAAATTCTGGTGTGTATGTTAACAAAATGACCTAGCGTAAAGGCTTGTATTCAAACAAGCTGCCTTCTAGTAAGGAATTATCCAAGTTCACACAGAAGAAACACACCAGGTTGTGTGATCCAAA